>OY755043.1:64903485-64926741 GCA_963576565.1 Aspidapion aeneum
CTGTCTGTCTGTCTGTCTGTCTGTCTGTCTGTCTGTCTGTCTGTCTGTCTGTCTGTCTGTCTGTCTGTCTGTCTGTCTGTCTGTCTGTCTGTCTGTCTGTCTGTCTGTCTGTCTGTCTGTCTGTCTGTCTGTCTGTCTGTCTGTCTGTCTGTCTGTCTGTCTGTCTGTCTGTCTGTCTGTCTGTCTGTCTGTCTGTCTGTCTGTCTGTCCTGTCTGTCTGTCTGTCTGTCTGTCTGTCTGTCTGTCTGTCTGTCTGTCTGTCTGTCTGTCTGTCTGTCTGTCTGTCTGTCTGTCTGTCTGTCTGTCTGTCTGTCTGTCTGTCTGTCTGTCTGTCTGTCTGTCTGTCTGTCTGTCTGTCTGTCTGTCTGTCTGTCTGTCTGTCTGTCTGTCTGTCTGTCTGTCTGTCTGTCTGTCTGTCTGTCTGTCTGTCTGTCTGTCTGTCTGTCTGTCTGTCTGTCTGTCTGTCTGTCTGTCTGTCTGTCTGTCTGTCTGTCTGTCTGTCTGTCTGTCTGTCTGTCTGTCTGTCTGTCTGTCTGTCTGTCTGTCTGTCTGTCTGTCTGTCTGTCTGTCTGTCTGTCTGTCTGTCTGTCTGTCTGTCTGTCTGTCTGTCTGTCTGTCTGTCTGTCTGTCTGTCTGTCTGTCTGTCTGTCTGTCTGTCTGTCTGTCTGTCTGTCTGTCTGTCTGTCTGTCTGTCTGTCTGTCTGTCTGTCTGTCTGTCTGTCTGTCTGTCTGTCTGTCTGTCTGTCTGTCTGTCTGTCTGTCTGTCTGTCTGTCTGTCTGTCTGTCTGTCTGTCTGTCTGTCTGTCTGTCTGTCTGTCTGTCTGTCTGTCTGTCTGTCTGTCTGTCTGTCTGTCTGTCTGTCTGTCTGTCTGTCTGTCTGTCTGTCTGTCTGTCTGTCTGTCTGTCTGTCTGTCTGTCTGTCTGTCTGTCTGTCTGTCTGTCTGTCTGTCTGTCTGTCTGTCTGTCTGTCTGTCTGTCTGTCTGTCTGTCTGTCTGTCTGTCTGTCTGTCTGTCTGTCTGTCTGTCTGTCTGTCTGTCTGTCTGTCTGTCTGTCTGTCTGTCTGTCTGTCTGTCTGTCTGTCTGTCTGTCTGTCTGTCTGTCTGTCTGTCTGTCTGTCTGTCTGTCTGTCTGTCTGTCTGTCTGTCTGTCTGTCTGTCTGTCTGTCTGTCTGTCTGTCTGTCTGTCTGTCTGTCTGTCTGTCTGTCTGTCTGTCTGTCTGTCTGTCTGTCTGTCTGTCTGTCTGTCTGTCTGTCTGTCTGTCTGTCTGTCTGTCTGTCTGTCTGTCTGTCTGTCTGTCTGTCTGTCTGTCTGTCTGTCTGTCTGTCTGTCTGTCTGTCTGTCTGTCTGTCTGTCTGTCTGTCTGTCTGTCTGTCTGTCTGTCTGTCTGTCTGTCTGTCTGTCTGTCTGTCTGTCTGTCTGTCTGTCTGTCTGTCTGTCTGTCTGTCTGTCTGTCTGTCTGTCTGTCTGTCTGTCTGTCTGTCTGTCTGTCTGTCTGTCTGTCTGTCTGTCTGTCTGTCTGTCTGTCTGTCTGTCTGTCTGTCTGTCTGTCTGTCTGTCTGTCTGTCTGTCTGTCTGTCTGTCTGTCTGTCTGTCTGTCTGTCTGTCTGTCTGTCTGTCTGTCTGTCTGTCTGTCTGTCTGTCTGTCTGTCTGTCTGTCTGTCTGTCTGTCTGTCTGTCTGTCTGTCTGTCTGTCTGTCTGTCTGTCTGTCTGTCTGTCTGTCTGTCTGTCTGTCTGTCTGTCTGTCTGTCTGTCTGTCTGTCTGTCTGTCTGTCTGTCTGTCTGTCTGTCTGTCTGTCTGTCTGTCTGTCTGTCTGTCTGTCTGTCTGTCTGTCTGTCTGTCTGTCTGTCTGTCTGTCTGTCTGTCTGTCTGTCTGTCTGTCTGTCTGTCTGTCTGTCTGTCTGTCTGTCTGTCTGTCTGTCTGTCTGTCTGTCTGTCTGTCTGTCTGTCTGTCTGTCTGTCTGTCTGTCTGTCTGTCTGTCTGTCTGTCTGTCTGTCTGTCTGTCTGTCTGTCTGTCTGTCTGTCTGTCTGTCTGTCTGTCTGTCTGTCTGTCTGTCTGTCTGTCTGTCTGTCTGTCTGTCTGTCTGTCTGTCTGTCTGTCTGTCTGTCTGTCTGTCTGTCTGTCTGTCTGTCTGTCTGTCTGTCTGTCTGTCTGTCTGTCTGTCTGTCTGTCTGTCTGTCTGTCTGTCTGTCTGTCTGTCTGTCTGTCTGTCTGTCTGTCTGTCTGTCTGTCTGTCTGTCTGTCTGTCTGTCTGTCTGTCTGTCTGTCTGTCTGTCTGTCTGTCTGTCTGTCTGTCTGTCTGTCTGTCTGTCTGTCTGTCTGTCTGTCTGTCTGTCTGTCTGTCTGTCTGTCTGTCTGTCTGTCTGTCTGTCTGTCTGTCTGTCTGTCTGTCTGTCTGTCTGTCTGTCTGTCTGTCTGTCTGTCTGTCTGTCTGTCTGTCTGTCTGTCTGTCTGTCTGTCTGTCTGTATGTCTGTATGTCTGTCTGTCTGTCTGTCTGTATGTCTGTATGTCTGTATGTCTGTATGTCTGTATGTCTGTTGTCTGTATGTCTGTATGTCTGTATGTCTGTATGTCTGTATGTCTGTATGTCTGTATGTCTGTATGTCTGTATGTCTGTATGTCTGTATGTCTGTATGTCTGTATGTCTGTATGTCTGTATGTCTGTATGTCTGTATGTCTGTATGTCTGTATGTCTGTATGTCTGTATGTCTGTATGTCTGTATGTCTGTATGTCTGTATGTCTGTATGTCTGTATGTCTGTATGTCTGTATGTCTGTATGTCTGTATGTCTGTATGTCTGTATGTCTGTATGTCTGTATGTCTGTATGTCTGTATGTCTGTATGTCTGTATGTCTGTATGTCTGTATGTCTGTATGTCTGTATGTCTGTATGTCTGATGTCTGTATGTCTGTATGTCTGTATGTCTGTATGTCTGTATGTCTGTATGTCTGTATGTCTGTATGTCTGTATGTCTGTATGTCTGTATGTCTGTATGTCTGTATGTCTGTATGTCTGTATGTCTGTATGTCTGTATGTCTGTATGTCTGTATGTCTGTATGTCTGTATGTCTGTATGTCTGTATGTCTGTATGTCTGTATGTCTGTATGTCTGTATGTCTGTATGTCTGTATGTCTGTATGTCTGTATGTCTGTATGTCTGTATGTCTGTATGTCTGTATGTCTGTATGTCTGTATGTCTGTATGTCTGTATGTCTGTATGTCTGTATGTCTGTATGTCTGTATGTCTGTATGTCTGTATGTCTGTATGTCTGTATGTCTGTATGTCTGTATGTCTGTATGTCTGTATGTCTGTATGTCTGCATGTCTGCATGTCTGTATGTCTGTATGTCTGTATGTCTGTATGTCTGTATGTCTGTATGTCTGTATGTCTGTATGTCTGTATGTCTGTATGTCTGTATGTCTGTATGTCTGTATGTCTGTATGTCTGTATGTCTGTATGTCTGTATGTCTGTATGTCTGTATGTCTGTATGTCTGTATGTCTGTATGTCTGTATGTCTGTATGTCTGTATGTCTGTATGTCTGTATGTCTGTATGTCTGTATGTCTGTATGTCTGTATGTCTGTATGTCTGTATGTCTGTATGTCTGTATGTCTGTATGTCTGTATGTCTGTATGTCTGTATGTCTGTATGTCTGTATGTCTGTATGTCTGTATGTCTGTATGTCTGTATGTCTGTATGTCTGTATGTCTGTATGTCTGTATGTCTGTATGTCTGTATGTCTGTATGTCTGTATGTCTGTATGTCTGTATGTCTGTATGTCTGTATGTCTGTATGTCTGTATGTCTGTATGTCTGTATGTCTGTATGTCTGTATGTCTGTATGTCTGTATGTCTGTATGTCTGTATGTCTGTATGTCTGTATGTCTGTATGTCTGTATGTCTGTATGTCTGTGTGTCTGTATGTCTGTATGTCTGTATGTCTGTATGTCTGTATGTCTGTATGTCTGTATGTCTGTATGTCTGTATGTCTGTGTGTCTGTATGTCTGTATGTCTGTATGTCTGTATGTCTGTATGTCTGTATGTCTGTATGTCTGTATGTCTCTATGTCTGTATGTCTGTATGTCTGTATGTCTGTATGTCTGTATGTCTGTATGTCTGTATGTCTGTATGTCTGTATGTCTGTATGTCTGTATGTCTGTATGTCTGTATGTCTGTATGTCTGTATGTCTGTATGTCTGTATGTCTGTATGTCTGTATGTCTGTATGTCTGTATGTCTGTATGTCTGTATGTCTGTATGTCTGTATGTCTGTATGTCTGTATGTCTGTATGTCTGTATGTCTGTATGTCTGTATGTCTGTATGTCTGTATGTCTGTATGTCTGTATGTCTGTATGTCTGTATGTCTGTATGTCTGTATGTCTGTATGTCTGTATGTCTGTATGTCTGTATGTCTGTATGTCTGTATGTCTGTATGTCTGTATGTCTGTATGTCTGTATGTCTGTATGTCTGTATGTCTGTATGTCTGTATGTCTGTATGTCTGTATGTCTGTATGTCTGTATGTCTGTATGTCTGTATGTCTGTATGTCTGTATGTCTGTATGTCTGTATGTCTGTATGTCTGTATGTCTGTGTGTCTGTATGTCTGTGTGTCTGTATGTCTGTATGTCTGTATGTCTGTATGTCTGTATGTCTGTATGTCTGTATGTCTGTATGTCTGTATGTCTGTATGTCTGTATGTCTGTATGTCTGTATGTCTGTATGTCTGTATGTCTGTATGTCTGTATGTCTGTATGTCTGTATGTCTGTATGTCTGTATGTCTGTATGTCTGTATGTCTGTATGTCTGTATGTCTGTATGTCTGTATGTCTGTATGTCTGTATGTCTGTATGTCTGTATGTCTGTATGTCTGTATGTCTGTATGTCTGTATGTCTGTATGTCTGTGTGTCTGTATGTCTGTGTGTCTGTGTGTCTGTATGTCTGTATGTCTATATGTCTGTATGTCTGTATGTCTGTATGTCTGTATGTCTGTATGTCTGTATGTCTGTATGTCTGTATGTCTGTATGTCTGTATGTCTGTATGTCTGTATGTCTGTATGTCTGTATGTCTGTATGTCTGTATGTCTGTATGTCTGTATGTCTGTATGTCTGTATGTCTGTATGTCTGTATGTCTGTATGTCTGTATGTCTGTATGTCTGTATGTCTGTATGTCTGTATGTCTGTATGTCTGTATGTCTGTATGTCTGTATGTCTGTATGTCTGTATGTCTGTATGTCTGTATGTCTGTATGTCTGTATGTCTGTATGTCTGTATGTCTGTATGTCTGTATGTCTGTATGTCTGTATGTCTGTATGTCTGTATGTCTGTATGTCTGTATGTCTGTATGTCTGTATGTCTGTATGTCTGTATGTCTGTATGTCTGTATGTCTGTATGTCTGTATGTCTGTATGTCTGTATGTCTGTATGTCTGTATGTCTGTATGTCTGTATGTCTGTATGTCTGTATGTCTGTATGTCTGTATGTCTGTATGTCTGTATGTCTGTATGTCTGTATGTCTGTATGTCTGTATGTCTGTATGTCTGTATGTCTGTATGTCTGTATGTCTGTATGTCTGTATGTCTGTATGTCTGTATGTCTGTATGTCTGTATGTCTGTATGTCTGTATGTCTGTATGTCTGTATGTCTGTATGTCTGTATGTCTGTATGTCTGTATGTCTGTATGTCTGTATGTCTGTATGTCTGTATGTCTGTATGTCTGTATGTCTGTATGTCTGTATGTCTGTATGTCTGTATGTCTGTATGTCTGTATGTCTGTATGTCTGTATGTCTGTATGTCTGTATGTCTGTATGTCTGTATGTCTGTATGTCTGTATGTCTGTATGTCTGTATGTCTGTATGTCTGTATGTCTGTATGTCTGTATGTCTGTATGTCTGTATGTCTGTATGTCTGTATGTCTGTATGTCTGTATGTCTGTATGTCTGTATGTCTGTATGTCTGTATGTCTGTATGTCTGTATGTCTGTATGTCTGTATGTCTGTATGTCTGTATGTCTGTATGTCTGTATGTCTGTATGTCTGTATGTCTGTATGTCTGTATGTCTGTATGTCTGTATGTCTGTATGTCTGTATGTCTGTATGTCTGTATGTCTGTATGTCTGTATGTCTGTATGTCTGTATGTCTGTATGTCTGTATGTCTGTATGTCTGTATGTCTGTATGTCTGTATGTCTGTATGTCTGTATGTCTGTATGTCTGTATGTCTGTATGTCTGTATGTCTGTATGTCTGTATGTCTGTATGTCTGTATGTCTGTATGTCTGTATGTCTGTATGTCTGTATGTCTGTATGTCTGTATGTCTGTATGTCTGTATGTCTGTATGTCTGTATGTCTGTATGTCTGTATGTCTGTATGTCTGTATGTCTGTATGTCTGTATGTCTGTATGTCTGTATGTCTGTATGTCTGTATGTCTGTGTGTCTGTATGTCTGTATGTCTGTATGTCTGTATGTCTGTATGTCTGTATGTCTGTATGTCTGTATGTCTGTATGTCTGTGTGTCTGTATGTCTGTATGTCTGTATGTCTGTATGTCTGTATGTCTGTATGTCTGTATGTCTGTATGTCTCTATGTCTGTATGTCTGTATGTCTGTATGTCTGTATGTCTGTATGTCTGTATGTCTGTATGTCTGTATGTCTGTATGTCTGTATGTCTGTATGTCTGTATGTCTGTATGTCTGTATGTCTGTATGTCTGTATGTCTGTATGTCTGTATGTCTGTATGTCTGTATGTCTGTATGTCTGTATGTCTGTATGTCTGTATGTCTGTATGTCTGTATGTCTGTATGTCTGTATGTCTGTATGTCTGTATGTCTGTATGTCTGTATGTCTGTATGTCTGTATGTCTGTATGTCTGTATGTCTGTATGTCTGTATGTCTGTATGTCTGTATGTCTGTATGTCTGTATGTCTGTGTGTCTGTATGTCTGTATGTCTGTATGTCTGTATGTCTGTATGTCTGTATGTCTGTATGTCTGTATGTCTGTATGTCTGTGTGTCTGTATGTCTGTATGTCTGTATGTCTGTATGTCTGTATGTCTGTATGTCTGTATGTCTCTATGTCTGTATGTCTGTATGTCTGTATGTCTGTGTGTCTGTGTGTCTGTGTGTCTGTGTGTCTGTGTGTCTGTGTGTCTGTATGTCTGTATGTCTGTATGTCTGTATGTCTGTATGTCTGTATGTCTGTATGTCTGTGTGTCTGTGTGTCTGTATGTCTGTATGTCTGTATATCTGTGTGTCTGTATGTCTGTATGTCTGTATGTCTGTATGTCTGTATGTCTGTATGTCTGTATGTCTGTATGTCTGTATGTCTGTATGTCTGTATGTCTGTATGTCTGTATGTCTGTATGTCTGTATGTCTGTATGTCTGTATGTCTATATGTCTGTATGTCTGTATGTCTGTATGTCTGTATGTCTGTATGTCTGTATGTCTGTATGTCTGTATGTCTGTATGTCTGTATGTCTGTATGTCTGTATGTCTGTATGTCTGTATGTCTGTATGTCTGTATGTCTGTATGTCTGTATGTCTGTATGTCTGTATGTCTGTATGTCTGTATGTCTGTATGTCTGTATGTCTGTATGTCTGTATGTCTGTATGTCTGTATGTCTGTATGTCTGTATGTCTGTATGTCTGTATGTCTGTATGTCTGTATGTCTGTATGTCTGTATGTCTGTATGTCTGTATGTCTGTATGTCTGTATGTCTGTATGTCTGTATGTCTGTATGTCTGTATGTCTGTATGTCTGTATGTCTGTATGTCTGTATGTCTGTATGTCTGTATGTCTGTATGTCTGTATGTCTGTATGTCTGTATGTCTGTATGTCTGTATGTCTGTATGTCTGTATGTCTGTATGTCTGTATGTCTGTATGTCTGTATGTCTGTATGTCTGTATGTCTGTATGTCTGTATGTCTGTATGTCTGTATGTCTGTATGTCTGTATGTCTGTATGTCTGTATGTCTGTATGTCTGTATGTCTGTATGTCTGTATGTCTGTATGTCTGTATGTCTGTATGTCTGTATGTCTGTATGTCTGTATGTCTGTATGTCTGTATGTCTGTATGTCTGTATGTCTGTATGTCTGTATGTCTGTATGTCTGTATGTCTGTATGTCTGTATGTCTGTATGTCTGTATGTCTGTATGTCTGTATGTCTGTATGTCTGTATGTCTGTATGTCTGTATGTCTGTATGTCTGTATGTCTGTATGTCTGTATGTCTGTATGTCTGTATGTCTGTATGTCTGTATGTCTGTATGTCTGTATGTCTGTATGTCTGTATGTCTGTATGTCTGTATGTCTGTATGTCTGTATGTCTGTATGTCTGTATGTCTGTATGTCTGTATGTCTGTATGTCTGTATGTCTGTATGTCTGTATGTCTGTATGTCTGTATGTCTGTATGTCTGTATGTCTGTATGTCTGTATGTCTGTATGTCTGTATGTCTGTATGTCTGTATGTCTGTATGTCTGTATGTCTGTATGTCTGTATGTCTGTATGTCTGTATGTCTGTATGTCTGTATGTCTGTATGTCTGTATGTCTGTATGTCTGTATGTCTGTATGTCTGTATGTCTGTATGTCTGTATGTCTGTATGTCTGTATGTCTGTATGTCTGTATGTCTGTATGTCTGTATGTCTGTATGTCTGTATGTCTGTATGTCTGTATGTCTGTATGTCTGTATGTCTGTATGTCTGTATGTCTGTATGTCTGTATGTCTGTATGTCTGTATGTCTGTATGTCTGTATGTCTGTATGTCTGTATGTCTGTATGTCTGTATGTCTGTATGTCTGTATGTCTGTATGTCTGTATGTCTGTATGTCTGTATGTCTGTATGTCTGTATGTCTGTATGTCTGTATGTCTGTATGTCTGTATGTCTGTATGTCTGTATGTCTGTATGTCTGTATGTCTGTATGTCTGTATGTCTGTATGTCTGTATGTCTGTATGTCTGTATGTCTGTATGTCTGTATGTCTGTATGTCTGTATGTCTGTATGTCTGTATGTCTGTATGTCTGTATGTCTGTATGTCTGTATGTCTGTATGTCTGTATGTCTGTATGTCTGTATGTCTGTATGTCTGTATGTCTGTATGTCTGTATGTCTGTATGTCTGTATGTCTGTATGTCTGTATGTCTGTATGTCTGTATGTCTGTATGTCTGTATGTCTGTATGTCTGTATGTCTGTATGTCTGTATGTCTGTATGTCTGTATGTCTGTATGTCTGTATGTCTGTATGTCTGTATGTCTGTATGTCTGTATGTCTGTATGTCTGTATGTCTGTATGTCTGTATGTCTGTATGTCTGTATGTCTGTATGTCTGTATGTCTGTATGTCTGTATGTCTGTATGTCTGTATGTCTGTATGTCTGTATGTCTGTATGTCTGTATGTCTGTATGTCTGTATGTCTGTATGTCTGTATGTCTGTATGTCTGTATGTCTGTATGTCTGTATGTCTGTATGTCTGTATGTCTGTATGTCTGTATGTCTGTATGTCTGTATGTCTGTATGTCTGTATGTCTGTATGTCTGTATGTCTGTATGTCTGTATGTCTGTATGTCTGTATGTCTGTATGTCTGTATGTCTGTATGTCTGTATGTCTGTATGTCTGTATGTCTGTATGTCTGTATGTCTGTATGTCTGTATGTCTGTATGTCTGTATGTCTGTATGTCTGTATGTCTGTATGTCTGTATGTCTGTATGTCTGTATGTCTGTATGTCTGTATGTCTGTATGTCTGTATGTCTGTATGTCTGTATGTCTGTATGTCTGTATGTCTGTATGTCTGTATGTCTGTATGTCTGTATGTCTGTATGTCTGTATGTCTGTATGTCTGTATGTCTGTATGTCTGTATGTCTGTATGTCTGTATGTCTGTATGTCTGTATGTCTGTATGTCTGTATGTCTGTATGTCTGTATGTCTGTATGTCTGTATGTCTGTATGTCTGTATGTCTGTATGTCTGTATGTCTGTATGTCTGTATGTCTGTATGTCTGTATGTCTGTATGTCTGTAT
Organism: Aspidapion aeneum; assembly: GCA_963576565.1. NCBI lineage: Eukaryota > Metazoa > Arthropoda > Insecta > Coleoptera > Brentidae > Aspidapion > Aspidapion aeneum. The sequence continues at coordinate 64,913,507 of OY755043.1, forward strand.
GTCTGTATGTCTGTATGTCTGTATGTCTGTATGTCTGTATGTCTGTATGTCTGTATGTCTGTATGTCTGTATGTCTGTATGTCTGTATGTCTGTATGTCTGTATGTCTGTATGTCTGTATGTCTGTATGTCTGTATGTCTGTATGTCTGTATGTCTGTATGTCTGTATGTCTGTATGTCTGTATGTCTGTATGTCTGTATGTCTGTATGTCTGTATGTCTGTATGTCTGTATGTCTGTATGTCTGTATGTCTGTATGTCTGTATGTCTGTATGTCTGTATGTCTGTATGTCTGTATGTCTGTATGTCTGTATGTCTGTATGTCTGTATGTCTGTATGTCTGTATGTCTGTATGTCTGTATGTCTGTATGTCTGTATGTCTGTATGTCTGTATGTCTGTATGTCTGTATGTCTGTATGTCTGTATGTCTGTATGTCTGTATGTCTGTATGTCTGTATGTCTGTATGTCTGTATGTCTGTATGTCTGTATGTCTGTATGTCTGTATGTCTGTATGTCTGTATGTCTGTATGTCTGTATGTCTGTATGTCTGTATGTCTGTATGTCTGTATGTCTGTATGTCTGTATGTCTGTATGTCTGTATGTCTGTATGTCTGTATGTCTGTATGTCTGTATGTCTGTATGTCTGTATGTCTGTATGTCTGTATGTCTGTATGTCTGTATGTCTGTATGTCTGTATGTCTGTATGTCTGTATGTCTGTATGTCTGTATGTCTGTATGTCTGTATGTCTGTATGTCTGTGTGTCTGTATGTCTGTATGTCTGTATGTCTGTATGTCTGTATGTCTGTATGTCTGTATGTCTGTATGTCTGTATGTCTGTGTGTCTGTATGTCTGTATGTCTGTATGTCTGTATGTCTGTATGTCTGTATGTCTGTATGTCTGTATGTCTGTATGTCTGTATGTCTGTATGTCTGTATGTCTGTATGTCTGTATGTCTGTATGTTTGTGTGTCTGTATGTCTGTATGTCTGTATGTCTGTATGTCTGTATGTCTGTATGTCTGTATGTCTGTGTGTCTGTATGTCTGTATGTCTGTATGTCTGTATGTCTGTATGTCTGTATGTCTGTATGTCTGTATGTCTGTATGTCTGTATGTCTGTATGTCTGTATGTCTGTATGTCTGTGTGTCTGTATGTCTGTATGTCTGTGTGTCTGTATGTCTGTATGTCTGTATGTCTGTATGTCTGTATGTCTGTATGTCTGTGTGTCTGTGTGTCTGTGTGTCTGTATGTCTGTATGTCTGTGTGTCTGTGTGTCTGTGTGTCTGTATGTCTGTATGTCTGTATGTCTGTATGTCTGTATGTCTGTATGTCTGTATGTCTGTGTGTCTGTATGTCTGTATGTCTGTATATCTGTGTGTCTGTGTGTCTGTATGTCTGTATGTCTGTATGTCTGTATGTCTGTATGTCTGTATGTCTGTATGTCTGTATGTCTGTATGTCTGTATGTCTGTATGTCTGTATGTCTGTATGTCTGTATGTCTGTATGTCTGTATGTCTGTATGTCTGTATGTCTGTGTGTCTGTATGTCTGTATGTCTGTATGTCTGTATGTCTGTATGTCTGTATGTCTGTATGTCTGTATGTCTGTATGTCTGTATGTCTGTATGTCTGTATGTCTGTATGTCTGTATGTCTGTATGTCTGTATGTCTGTATGTCTGTATGTCTGTATGTCTGTATGTCTGTATGTCTGTATGTCTGTATGTTTGTATGTTTGTATGTCTGTATGTCTGTATGTCTGTATGTCTGTATGTCTGTATGTCTGTATGTCTGTATGTCTGTATGTCTGTATGTCTGTATGTCTGTATGTCTGTATGTCTGTATGTCTGTATGTCTGTATGTCTGTATGTCTGTATGTCTGTATGTCTGTATGTCTGTATGTCTGTATGTCTGTATGTCTGTATGTCTGTATGTCTGTATGTCTGTATGTCTGTATGTCTGTATGTCTGTATGTCTGTATGTCTGTATGTCTGTATGTCTGTATGTCTGTATGTCTGTATGTCTGTATGTCTGTATGTCTGTATGTCTGTATGTCTGTATGTCTGTATGTCTGTATGTCTGTATGTCTGTATGTCTGTATGTCTGTATGTCTGTATGTCTGTATGTCTGTATGTCTGTATGTCTGTATGTCTGTATGTCTGTATGTCTGTATGTCTGTATGTCTGTATGTCTGTATGTCTGTATGTCTGTATGTCTGTATGTCTTTATGTCTGTATGTCTGTATGTCTGTATGTCTGTATGTCTGTATGTCTGTATGTCTGTATGTCTGTATGTCTGTATATTTGTATGTCTGTATGTCTGTATGTCTGTATGTCTGTATGTCTCTATGTCTCTATGTCTGTATGTCTGTATGTCTGTATGTCTGTATGTCTGTATGTCTGTATGTCTGTATGTCTGTATGTCTGTATGTCTGTATGTCTGTATGTCTGTATGTCTGTATGTCTGTATATCTGTATGTCTGTATGTCTGTATGTCTGTATGTCTGTATGTCTGTATGTCTGTATGTCTGTATGTCTGTATGTTTGTATGTTTGTATGTCTGTATGTCTGTATGTCTGTATGTCTGTATGTCTGTATGTCTGTATGTCTGTATGTCTGTATGTCTGTATATTTGTATGTCTGTATGTCTGTATGTCTGTATGTCTGTATGTCTCTATGTCTCTATGTCTGTATGTCTGTATGTCTGTATGTCTGTATGTCTGTATGTCTGTATGTCTGTATGTCTGTATGTCTGTATGTCTGTATGTCTGTATGTCTGTATGTCTGTATGTCTGTATGTCTGTATGTCTGTATGTCTGTATGTCTGTATGTCTGTATGTCTGTATGTCTGTATGTCTGTATGTCTGTATGTCTGTATGTCTGTATGTCTGTATGTCTGTATGTCTGTATGTCTGTATGTCTGTATGTCTGTATGTCTGTATGTCTGTATGTCTGTATGTCTGTATGTCTGTATGTCTGTATGTCTGTATGTCTGTATGTCTGTATGTCTGTATGTCTGTATGTCTGTATGTCTGTATGTCTGTATGTCTGTATGTCTGTATGTCTGTATGTCTGTATGTCTGTATGTCTGTATGTCTGTATGTCTGTATGTCTGTATGTCTGTATGTCTGTATGTCTGTATGTCTGTATGTCTGTATGTCTGTATGTCTGTATGTCTGTATGTCTGTATGTCTGTATGTCTGTATGTCTGTATGTCTGTATGTCTGTATGTCTGTATGTCTGTATGTCTGTATGTCTGTATGTCTGTATGTCTGTATGTCTGTATGTCTGTATGTCTGTATGTCTGTATGTCTGTATGTCTGTATGTCTGTATGTCTGTATGTCTGTATGTCTGTATGTCTGTATGTCTGTATGTCTGTATGTCTGTATGCATACATGTGAGCTAAAAATTAAAAAATATCAAAGTGCGAAAAATTATTTTTTCAAATTTTCGCTATTTCAAAAATTATATCAAAAAAGGTTTATTAAAGATTAACTTTATGTCAATCATCATTTCATATTCTACAGAAGCGCACCTTTTGAGGATATGCTCACATACAAGGATCCTGGAATTTCTGTTCGATTTATATTTACCTGTAGTTTATGTGATTTCCGCGAGGGAAGTGTTGGAAATCTTGTTCTCATTTCTTTTTAGTGACGTCGCGGCCTACAAATACTTTGGTCGGACCCGAAAAGAGCCGCGGCTGTTTTGTGTCGGTAGGGTTGAAATTATACCAGGAAGATTTTATATGAATTTGGATAACTTTTGAAGGGCAGAATCAAGCAAAATTTCACGAAATTGATAGAACCCCGTATTAGGAGGTATTTCAAATGACTTTGGAAACACGACGATTTTTTGCGCGTGAATGTTTGTTGCATTCGGAGGAAAAAGATCGGGATGTTCGTAGTGTTTTGCGCGTTTGGAGTGATTTGTTGCAAGTCAGTACGCACCTTTTAGATTAATTCAGTTCCAACTTATAATAAAACAATTTCTGTTTCACATTAAAATAAAAGGCAAGACATTTTTTTGTGCTGTATCAAGAAAATATTCCCTTGGTGAATAGAAAAGCACAAATTATTATACTTCAAAGCAATTTGCTTTGACCTAACACAATTTTTTTTACCGTGTATATTGAAAAATGAAGGGCTGGTTTCTCAATATAGAGGGTTTTACTGGGCCCTGACTCATGAGGTAAAAAAAGAAATGACTAATATATTTACCACATGCTAAAAAAAGAAAGCTATCCAAGGTAAACCACGGGTCAGGGCTAATCCCAAGCACGGATCTGGGTGAAAATCTAAAGTGCATATTTTTTGTTCTAGGGGGGGGTATTACCACGTTACCCCCCCCCCCCCCAAATCCGCGCTTGTCTAACCCTCTATTGAAAAACCGGCCCTAACGGATTTGTCTGATTTTAGTCTCGGCCTTGCACCATATAGACCAAATCAAGGTCCCAGAAAAATATAGTATTTTTGTGGACTATACATTTCTTCAACAGTATATAGTATGCAGATCCGAAATATAGTACAATACTATATAATATAGTACGGTTGGCAACCCTAGTTCAGCCTCATAAATTACATTTGGTTAACAGTGGCGGATCTAGGCCAAAAAAATTGGGGAGCCCAAAAATAAAACGAAATTATTTCGTTTTTGCAAATGTGGTGAGTTCGGGTAGGCCAAAAAACACCGGACATCGTTATAAATTTCGACCTATACCCCCGATTTTTATGAAACAGGTAGTTCTTTGAAAAGAATTCATCAGGCTTTTGAGCAGGTACATTTTTTGTCCGATACCTTGAAATCCAAGATTTAAATTTGTAGAAAAGCTCCATTTCTGCCGCGCATAATAAGGTAAATACTCTGCCAATTTATGGGCACTTAAGCTCGCACTAGGTACTATAGGTATAGTGTACGTGTGAGCTAATAATAGTAAAAACTGAAATATATTTTATTCAATTCCAGACTCAATTACCTTTCGTTTGATACCACACAAGCTATGTTTTGACTCTAATTTTTGAAATTTACCCCCACCCCTTTTTTAAAACTAAAATGTATTTTGTTTAACTCCAGACTCTATTACCTTTCATTTAATATCACACACGCCATATTTCCACTTAAACTCTAATTTTTGAAATTTACCCCCCCCCCCTTTTTTTAAATTAACTAAAATGTATTTGTTTAACTCCAGACTTAATTACCTTTCGTTTGATATCACACACGCCATATTTTTACATAAACTCAAATTTTTGAAATCTTCCCCCACCCTTTTATTTGGCTTGTGTTCGGTGGATTTTGCTCATTTTTAAATGGGACCATCTCGACCCAAAACCCAGCCTAGGTACCAAATTTCATTAAAATCAGGCAAGCGGTTTTTGAGTTATGCGCGTTGGTCGTTACAGACAGACATACAGACATACAGCCAAGTTTAGAAAAACATTTCCAAACTAGTAAAAACCATTCATTTTGAAATTTGTTTTGGAGAACTTGGCTTTACTTTTATCTAAATTTTTTTTACGGAATACCACTTTCGCGTACTTGGCTTCTTTTTACATGAAATGTTTTTGTTATGATTTCACTGCTTTTTTAAAGGATTTGGATAATATTTAAGTTTTAAAGTAGTAAAATATGCGGGACATTTTTTTTTATATTTTACTATGGTTTTATCATAGTTCCTATCAGCCTTCTAAAGCTCAGCTTTCTAGTGTTCCTGGAAGTAGGAAATGTTAATTTTACATAACTTTACATTTTTAGATGAGAAAAGTAAATTAAAATTTTAATGTTTTATTTTTTTTTCCTATAGATTTATCATAGTTCCTATCAGTCTTCCAAAGCTCAGCTCTCTAGCGTTTCTTGAGGTGGACATTGCTAATTTACATAACTTTACATTTATAGGGGAGGGAAGTTAATTAAACTTTGGGGATTTTTAATTTTCTTTTATAGTTTTATCATAGTTCCTATCGGCCTTTCAAAGCTCAGCTCTCTAGCCTGTCCGGAAGCGGGCAATATTCGTTTTACATTATTTTACACTTATAAGGGAGGAAAGTAAATTCTAATTGTGGGGTTTTTTTCTTAGTGTTGTATTGTCACGGGACATCCAAATCGGATAATGGGACGTGTGTCAAAAACGCTTCACAAAATTAGTTAGTTAGTTAGATAGTTAGACAGAACATCTGAAGCTAAATAAAAGCTTGTAATAAAGATGTGTAAGTACGTATTTCTTTTTAGTAATTGCAAATATATTTTTCCTTTTTATGTTATAAAACATATATTTATTGCAGTAGCTTTTTTTAGTATTTAAATTTGTGCAATATAAGATTTCATTCCGAAAAATAAATTTGTGTTTTATTTGCATCCAAAACTTTACCCTTCATTTTCTGAAAATAGCGATTTTGTTGAATACGTCGTTTTTTCTTTTGACGGAAGTACAGGCTATTAACTACGTGAGGGTAGAAAAGTTTCATATAAGCCTTGCCGCGCACAGGCTCTTATAACACATGTGATGCCGCTGAAAGCCAGACGTCGACTGAATCAAAGCGACGCGCGAAGGCTCGAGGCACAAAGTACATAGCGTTATATACTTTCTGCTCAAGGTCACCAATCGATCGATGGACAGCAAATTTTACAGAGAAAGACGTACTTCTTGGTAACACCGGCAACTTCCCGAGGGGAAACCCAATTTGATTTCAGAGTTTTGCGTGAAGGCAAAAGCCTGTGATCAAACCGGTTCGCCTCGCGCTCCGTAAGCTTCGGACGTCTGTATGTATTTAGTCTATGCCATGACAAACACAGATGACAAAGTCAAATACATTTTTGGCATGCGGTACATGGCGGATAATTTTAATTCAAAATGATAAATGATAAATGCCAAATCTTGAAGATTTTAACCTTTTAATCATCTTGCATCCTTACATGAGCTTGGTGGAATATCGGGATGTTGTCTATATTGCGCTAAAATGTCGCGGAAATCTGTAGTGCCATTTTGAAAATATCATAAAAAAACGTCTGAGAACAGATGATTTTTTGTTGGCCTTTGCCCACCTCTAGGGAAAAAAATCAGTCAAATGTATCCAGGACCTCTAATTTTGTTTTTATAGACATGACGTATATAGGTATTATTTTCGAGCAACAATATTATATAATGTGGTTTACATCAGGGTGCCTAGCCTTAGGCTGCATTATATTAATTTATTAACAATAAAGTATGTTTTGATATCAAATTCCATCCATTATAGTCCAGAGAAGTCGTCTATATATTATGTAGAAGTCAGGCAGCATAATGTATCATGTTTAGGTACGGAGTTAATTTGAATTCCATAGCAAATTAGACGGTTACGGGTATATGTAATGTAATATTAAATTGTTGTGGGGGGTGTTATGGCACCCCTACTACCTTTCTAACGTAATTAGGTGACAATGGGTATGATTGAAATGCGGTACAATTTTAACACCGCCTATAACAAACTATGTGAAAATCTTATTTAAATCGTCTACACCGTGTGACCATATACATAATATTCCAATACCCAAGGTAACTGCCCATTCATGATGCAAACATGAGGGCCTATTATTTCCATTTAGTACGTATTATTGCAATACCTACGGTACCTTACGATGCAGAATGCAAACATATTTGAAATATCAATATCAATGGGTATAAGTCTATCCTTTTTGCGGTCTTAAGATAAAATGTCCTGATTGGTTAACTTTTACGCATGAATATTATGTTATTCTTGTATTCGTTACGTCAAATCATCGGCGTACAGTTGACAAAACCTCTATCTATGTAAATTTGGTATCTGTGCATTTTTCGTAACTTTATTTCTGAATGTTTGCATCAAACGCCAACCATTGTGTAAATAGGTAAATATGCGTGTAACGTCACTAATGCTAATTATTTTATCTCCCATATTTTCAGTGCCAAGCGACCATGTCGTAAAAAGTTTCTAAAGGCGGTTTGATTAGAAATTAGATATTTTATTTATTTGTTGATATTTTAAAATTCATGTATTGAGGTTAGGTTTTTAAAAGTAATATTAACATGGACTATAGCGTATTTTTCCTTAAATATGAAGTGTAGTTTAATAGAGCTTTATTCTACGGGATTTTATAGCGTATGAATGATTTTTACGTGTAAGTTGAGAAAATTATTAGGGACCATTTGCACGCACTCCATTAGCAAAAATGCAGCGTGCCTCATTTACTAGAGGTACACGCAGTATTTGCTGCATTTATCACTGGAAAACTAGAAGAATACTTGTGCTAGCTTTCTACTCAAGGGCGCAGTATTTGTTGACCGACTTGCAAATACTACATTCTTGACTAGTTTTACCCCTTTTGCTAGACAAGAACGCAGCGCATTATGTAGTTGCTGCGTTCTCGGTTGGAAGACCGTGACGTTTTGCAGTTACTGCATATTTGTTATGCATTTTTTTTCATAAAAAAAATTATTTTTCAAGTTTTAGTTTTGCCAATCGATGAGGAACATCATTCTTCATAAGGAGGGCAGTATTTATTAAATAAGTAAAATGCATTAAAGTTATTGTTTTGTTTATTTGTTTAGAATATTGGTGTTACTTGTTATATTATTTTTATAACTTTTGAATATATAATGGTATGTTTTTTTTTCTTGTTTAGATGTATGATGTAAGTATAGGCGGCGGATAAAATGTCGAAAGTACAAAAGGTTAAAAGTACAAAAGGTCGAAAACATAAGGTCGAAAACACAAAAGCTCGAAAGTACAAAAGGTCAAAAGTACAAAAGGTCGAAAGTACAAAAGGTCGAAAGTACAAAAGGTCGACAAACAAAAGGTCGAAAGTACAAAAAGTCGAAAGTACAAAAGGTCGAAAGTACAAAAGGTCGAAAGTACAAAAGGTCGGAAAATAAAAGATTAAAACCTAATCAAGTCGAATTGCCCTGCCCAGCCGAGGTGGTCCAGGGGTCAAGGCTAGTTGATAGTTAACCCGGTTAGGTTACTACCCCAACCTGACCAAGTTAGGTTTGTTTACAAAAAAAACTACCCTGATCTCCTTAGGAAAGTTTTTTTTATATATACTAACCTAACCGTGTCAGGTTGGTATAGTAACCTAACCTATCCTCGGCCCCGGGTCCACCTCGACTGGACAGGGCAATTCGACTTGATTAGGTTTTAATCTTTATTCTTCGACCTTTTGTACTTTCGACCTTTTGTACTTTAGACCTTTTGTACTTTCGACCTTTTGTACTTTCGAACTTTTGTATTCTCGACATTTTGTATTTTCGACCTTTTGTATTTTCGACCTTTTGTATTTTCGGCCTTTTGTTTTTCGACCTTTTGTACTTTTGACCTTTGGTACTTTCGACCTTTTGTATTTTCGACCTTATTTTTTCGACCTTTTGCACTTATAGGTTACTACCCCAACCTGACCAGGTGAGGTTTGTTTACAGAAAAAAACTACCCTGATCTCGTCAGGAAAGTTTTTTTTTGATATACTAACCTAACTAACCGGGTCAGGTTGGGACAGTAACCTAACCTATCCTCGGCCCCGGGTCCACCTCGACTGGACAGGGCAATTGGACTTGATTAGGTATTAATCTTTTATTTTTCGACCTTTTGTACTTTCGACCTTTTGTACTTTTGTACTTTTGACCTTTTGTACAAAACCTTTTGTACTTTAGACCTTTTGTACTTTTGACCTTTTGTACTTTCGACCTTTTGTATTTTCGACCTTTTGTATTTTCGAAATTTTATATTTTCGACCTTTTGTATTTTCGACCTTTTGTATTTTCGGCCTTTTGTACTTTCGACCTTTGGTACTTTCAACCTTTTGTATTTTCCACCTTATTTTTTCAACTTTTTGTACTTTCGACCTTTTGTATTTTCGACCTTTTATCCGCCGCCCTGTAAGTATGTACCCATTAGTATGTAGACTGGAACAAGATTATGCATGACGAAATTGCGATATATTTGCGAGACTCTCGTACGAGACGCGAGACAAGACGAGACTCGAGGCTGCGAGACGAGACTCGAGACAAAACTTCATATTTTATCGGCGAGACGAGACTTTATGAAAGTCTCGTCTCGTTGGTCTCCCGGGAATGACTAATCTAATTATTACCTAAATCATGCATTTGTGTCAAACATTGAACTTCCAAAGGGTAGATAGGTGCGTTTCTATAAATATTGAGTAAAGGTGGGGTAGGGGAAAGGAGGAGGGGGAAATAGTTAAAGAATTTTTGAAATCGCTCTATATTTGTTGAAAGTTATAGCTACAACTATTACTAATAAGGGGGGCGAGAAGCAAAGAGGGAAATGGAGGGGGAACTAGCAAAATGAAAATGGAAAAAAATCCTAAGGCGTGTGCAGAAAGAATTTTTAAAATCGCCCTATATTTGATAAAATTATGCGAATATTGTTTTTGTAGAGAGTGGGGGGAATGACAGGAGGGGAGATGGGTGGTAGCAGGGAGGACTACAAACGAATTACAACAAATAAGAGGACATTTGCAATGGGTGATTAAAGTAATTTCATTAAAATCCCCTGAAATTTAGTTAATTTCTATGCATTTAAGCCTACATCATGACTCAAAATGGCGTCTGACAATCGCCATATTGTTTCCTGTTTAAAAAAATTTAGCCTATAACGCCTTCGGGATTAAGATGAACTGAACGACACCTTTTTCGTCAAAATCCGTTTAGCCGTTTAGCCTCTAGCGAGTTATATTCACATAATATTATTTTTATTATATTAGATAAGCATTTTTATAACCACACGTGTTTGCTAACTCTGCACTTTTAGCTCACACTACTACTATAAGTAGTGTGAGCTATGGTGATCCTAATTTTTTCGAAAAAAAAAAAGTTGCTCCGATTTCAAAAATTTTTATATATCTTTGCGCTTCAGATGACTTTGAAACTTTTTTGTTTTGCTGTCTGTCTGTCTGTCTGTCTGTCTGTCTGTCTGTCTGTCTGTCTGTCTGTCTGTCTGTCTGTCTGTCTGTCTGTCTGTCTGTCTGTCTGTCTGTCCGTCCGTCCGTCCGTCTGTCTGTCTGTCTGTCTGTCTGTCTGTCTGTCTGTCTGTCTGTCTGTCTGTCTGTCTGTCTGTCTGTCTGTCTGTCTGTCTGTCTGTCTGTCTGTCTGTCTGTCTGTCTGTCTGTCTGTCTGTCTGTCTGTCTGTCTGTCTGTCTGTCTGTCTGTCTGTCTGTCTGTCTGTCTGTCTGTCTGTCTGTCTGTCTGTCTGTCTGTCTGTCTGTCTGTCTGTCTGTCTGTCTGTCTGTCTGTCTGTCTGTCTGTCTGTCTGTCTGTCTGTCTGTCTGTCTGTCTGTCTGTCTGTCTGTCTGTCTGTCTGTCTGTCTGTCTGTCTGTCTGTCTGTCTGTCTGTCTGTCTGTCTGTCTGTCTGTCTGTCTGTCTGTCTGTCTGTCTGTCTGTCTGTCTGTCTGTCTGTCTGTCTGTCTGTCTGTCTGTCTGTCTGTCTGTCTGTCTGTCTGTCTGTCTGTCTGTCTGTCTGTCTGTCTGTCTGTCTGTCTGTCTGTCTGTCTGTCTGTCTGTCTGTCTGTCTGTCTGTCTGTCTGTCTGTCTGTCTGTCTGTCTGTCTGTCTGTCTGTCTGTCTGTCTGTCTGTCTGTCTGTCTGTCTGTCTGTCTGTCTGTCTGTCTGTCTGTCTGTCTGTCTGTCTGTCTGTCTGTCTGTCTGTCTGTCTGTCTGTCTGTCTGTCTGTCTGTCTGTCTGTCTGTCTGTCTGTCTGTCTGTCTGTCTGTCTGTCTGTCTGTCTGTCTGTCTGTCTGTCTGTCTGTCTGTCTGTCTGTCTGTCTGTCTGTCTGTCTGTCTGTCTGTCTGTCTGTCTGTCTGTCTGTCTGTCTGTCTGTCTGTCTGTCTGTCTGTCTGTCTGTCTGTCTGTCTGTCTGTCTGTCTGTCTGTCTGTCTGTCTGTCTGTCTGTCTGTCTGTCTGTCTGTCTGTCTGTCTGTCTGTCTGTCTGTCTGTCTGTCTGTCTGTCTGTCTGTCTGTCTGTCTGTCTGTCTGTCTGTCTGTCTGTCTGTCTGTCTGTCTGTCTGTCTGTCTGTCTGTCTGTCTGTCTGTCTGTCTGTCTGTCTGTCTGTCTGTCTGTCTGTCTGTCTGTCTGTCTGTCTGTCTGTCTGTCTGTCTGTCTGTCTGTCTGTCTGTCTGTCTGTCTGTCTGTCTGTCTGTCTGTCTGTCTGTCTGTCTGTCTGTCTGTCTGTCTGTCTGTCTGTCTGTCTGTCTGTCTGTCTGTCTGTCTGTCTGTCTGTCTGTCTGTCTGTCTGTCTGTCTGTCTGTCTGTCTGTCTGTCTGTCTGTCTGTCTGTCTGTCTGTCTGTCTGTCTGTCTGTCTGTCTGTCTGTCTGTCTGTCTGTCTGTCTGTCTGTCTGTCTGTCTGTCTGTCTGTCTGTCTGTCTGTCTGTCTGTCTGTCTGTCTGTCTGTCTGTCTGTCTGTCTGTCTGTCTGTCTGTCTGTCTGTCTGTCTGTCTGTCTGTCTGTCTGTCTGTCTGTCTGTCTGTCTGTCTGTCTGTCTGTCTGTCTGTCTGTCTGTCTGTCTGTCTGTCTGTCTGTCTGTCTGTCTGTCTGTCTGTCTGTCTGTCTGTCTGTCTGTCTGTCTGTCTGTCTGTCTGTCTGTCTGTCTGTCTGTCTGTCTGTCTGTCTGTCTGTCTGTCTGTCTGTCTGTCTGTCTGTCTGTCTGTCTGTCTGTCTGTCTGTCTGTCTGTCTGTCTGTCTGTCTGTCTGTCTGTCTGTCTGTCTGTCTGTCTGTCTGTCTGTCTGTCTGTCTGTCTGTCTGTCTGTCTGTCTGTCTGTCTGTCTGTCTGTCTGTCTGTCTGTCTGTCTGTCTGTCTGTCTGTCTGTCTGTCTGTCTGTCTGTCTGTCTGTCTGTCTGTCTGTCTGTCTGTCTGTCTGTCTGTCTGTCTGTCTGTCTGTCTGTCTGTCTGTCTGTCTGTCTGTCTGTCTGTCTGTCTGTCTGTCTGTCTGTCTGTCTGTCTGTCTGTCTGTCTGTCTGTCTGTCTGTCTGTCTGTCTGTCTGTCTGTCTGTCTGTCTGTCTGTCTGTCTGTCTGTCTGTCTGTCTGTCTGTCTGTCTGTCTGTCTGTCTGTCTGTCTGTCTGTCTGTCTGTCTGTCTGTCTGTCTGTCTGTCTGTCTGTCTGTCTGTCTGTCTGTCTGTCTGTCTGTCTGTCTGTCTGTCTGTCTGTCTGTCTGTCTGTCTGTCTGTCTGTCTGTCTGTCTGTCTGTCTGTCTGTCTGTCTGTCTGTCTGTCTGT
>OY755043.1:64926941-65021941 GCA_963576565.1 Aspidapion aeneum
GACGGACAAAGAAAAAAACTTAGAACTGGATTTAGGCCTGGTTAACGAGATGGGCAACTTCACTAGACGGGCATCAATAACTAGGTCACCGCCTGAGTTGAAAACCGCACAAGAAAAATCGGTAAAAACCAGATCGACAAAAAACAGTCAAAAGGGCGACAGTGAGTCAGATAATGGAAAAAAAAGAGGAGCAAGTCCTCTTCAAGAGAAGGATGCCAAGAGGGGAAAAACAGGCTACTCAGACGCAGAACAAAGCGGGTCGGTAAATTCTGAAAACGAAAAAGATTTTATCGATAAACAAAAGGCAATTGAAGATGACATTAAAAAAGCTAAAATAGAAAAGGAGGAAAAAGCAAAAAAAGATGAAAATGAACAAAAAATTGAAAATATTTTAGATGCAAAAAGTAAGATAATAAACGCAGCAAACAAGAGGGGATCGTCGGGAAAACTGGCAGTCACGCTTGAAGACAGCATAGCTATTAGAAATAATGTGGATATTTTGGTAGACGAATTTATTTTATTACTTAGAAGGGTTGGGGTTGAAAAATTTGCTAAATCTAAAGAAAAGAATTTAGAAAAACAGGTAGAAAATTGTACTAGGGAAATTCAGATGTTAAAAACAGACATTAAAAGGTTAGAAAATACAATTCTTAATGTTAATGCCGATCTGACAAAAAATAGTCAACGTAGTTTAGAAAAAATACAGGCGTCAAACTTGTCGCGAGTCTCAAAGTCACATAACCGGTATCAACTACACAACGGGCTAAACCCTTCAAATTTAAACGGAGATTCGGGTACAGACATACAAACAACAGACATTGATTCAGACGGAGCTGATTTTATTTTTCCTAAAAGAAGGCAAAGAAAAGCGAGAACTTATGCACAAATACTAAATCAAAAAGGAGAACCTGAAGTTGAAAAAACTGTAGATGTCGGCTGGAAAACTCCAGAAAAAATTAAGGAAAAATTACAGACTGTTTTGACAGTTACAAACGTTGACAAAGAGACAGATATAGAACCAAAAAAAGTGCTGGAAAAAGTAAAAGAAATTGCTCCAAAGGAAATACAGGATCTAGGCGGCCTTAAAAATGTGATACCGTTAAAGGGCGGAAGAGTAATCTTGGAGTACAGGGACGAGACACAGAAACAGACAATGACAGATGCACTAAAGATAGCGCAGGACAACAATCAAATAAAAATCTTAAGTAAAACGAGAACACCCAAATTTAGGATTAGTGGGGTAATGAAGGGGTATACAGATGAAGAACTTTTACATCTTATAATAGAGGAAAATCACGATGTTAAAGAAAAGTTTGGAGCAAACCTAAAAGAAGGACATGTAGAAATGAATTAAAGGAAAATATTACTTTTGAGGCTATGGATATTGAAATGTTTAGATACTTTGTAAAAAAAGGCAAACTTTATATTGATATGATGACTGCATTCGTAGAAGAGGAAATACAAGTGGCTCTTTGTTATAACTGTCATAGGTTTGGACACGTGAGCAAATATTGCAAAGACCTACCAAGATGTCATGTTTGTGGAGGCGGTCACGAGGGCAGGAAATGTCAATCATTGGATTTGAGCTGTCCAAACTGTGCCAATATGGGTATAGAACTTAATCAAAGAAGACATACGGCAAGAGACTGGTTTTGTCCAGTTTACAAACGGAAACAAAGACAAACACAACAGACAATTGATTACGGACAAACAGGGTTAGAACAGGATAAAATATAATAATAGGATGGATTTAAAAATATTACAAATAAATGTGGATAGAGGACAAGAAGCAACAGAAACATTTTACAGAAAATTGTTACAAGACAATATAGACGTGGGAATTATTGCCGAACCGTACATAAACTATAAAGGAAACAGTAAATACATCATACATACAAATGGACCGATATCTAAAACACAAATCTGGACGAGAAAAGACGTGCTCGCAACTACACAATTAGACCTTACCGACAACAATAGTACAACTATACTCATTGAGTCAAATATAGATAAACTATATATAAGCACAGTCTATGATGAACCAGGGGGAAACGAAAACAGAAAACTTGACGCATTCTCACAAAAATTGCAAAGGCAAAACATTAAACACCTACTTGCAGGAGACATTAACGCACATAATGTAGCATGGGGAGGCACTGTAACAGATAACAGAGGAAAAAAGCTCCTAGAATGGGCAATATCTAACGGGTATGACATAAGCAATGACGGACAACAAATACCAACTTTTAACGGACCTATGGGAAACAGCTACATTGACATGACTTTAAGCAAGAAAATAAAAATTAGAAATTGGAAAGTCGAGGAAGATGAAAGTTTAAGCTTACACAGATTCATTTCATATGATATTGACACAAATGGCGCCGGTCTAGGACAACTGGGCGCCGCCAACTCGGCGCCGCCAACTGGGCGCCGCCAACTCGGCGCCGCCAACTGGGCGCCGGGCCAACTGGGCGCCGGGCCAACTGGGCGCCGGGCCAACTGGGCGCCGGGCCAACTCGGCGCCGCCAACTGGGCGCCGGCCAACTCGGCGCCGGACTAAAATTTTTTTTTTTGATAAAATGTGTAGATGAAAAATAAAATATTTTATTTATATAAAAACATCTTTAAAAAAATCCTTTACTAACTACCTATCAAATCTTGTGAAGCGTTTTTAACACACTTCCCATTATCCGATTTGGATGAAATTTGGTACACACGTAGTGACCCCATGACAATACAACATTAAGAAAAAAATATCCTACCACCCCTACCCCCACCCCTTCTATAGAAAAATGTGTTTTTGACACACTTCCCGTTATCCGATTTGGATAAAATTTGGTATACACATAGTGGTCCGATGATAATACAATAAGAAAAAAATATCCTCCCACCCCTACCCCCACCCCCTTCCATAGAAAAATTTGTTTTTGACACACATCCCGTTATCCGATTTGGATAAAATTTGGTATACACATAGTGGTCCGATGATAATACAATAAGAAAAAAATATCCTCCCACCCCTACCCCCACCCCCTTCCATTGAAAAATTTGTTTTTGACACACATCCCGTTATCCGATTTGGATGAAATTTGGTATACATATAGTGATCCGATGACAATACAATATTAGGAAAAAAAATATCCTCCCACCTCTACCCCCACCCCCTTTAACAGAAAAATGAGTTTTTGACACACTTCCCATTATCCGATTTGAATGAAATTTGGTATTTACATAGTGGTCCGATGACAATACAACATTTAAAAAAATATCCTCCCACCCCTACCCCCACCCCCTTCCATAGAAAAATTTGTTTTTGACACACACCCCGTTATCCGATTTGGATGAAATTTGGGATACATATAGTGATCCGATGACAATACAATATTAAGAAAAAAAATATCCCACCTCTACCCCCACCCCCTTTAATAGAAAAATGAGTTTTTGACACACTTCCCATAATCTGATTTGGATGAAATTTGGGATTCACATAGTGGTCCGATGACAATACAACATTTAAAAAAAAATATCCTCTTACCCCTACCCCCACCCCCTTCCATAGAAAATGCGTTTTTGACACCCTTCCCATTATCCGATTTGGATGAAATTTGGTATACATATAGTGATCCGATGACAATACAATATTAAGAAAAAAATATCCTTCCACCTCTACCCCCACCTCCTTTCATAGAAAAATGAGTTTTTGACACACTTCCCATAATCTGATTTGGATTAAATTTGGTATTCACATAGTGGTCCGATGATAATACAACATTAAAAAAAATATCCTCCCACCCCTACCCCCACCCCCTTTTATAGAAAAATGAGTTTTTGACACACTTCCCATTATCCGATTTAGATGATTTTTTTTAAAAAGAGTAAAAAATCATGTTCAGCGACGTTAAACACCACAAAGTTCTAAATTTATTATAAATCGATCCCTACGCACTGCAATCTTTCAAGTTTGAGACAAGTCGGTTAGTAAATAAAAAATCTGCCATTTTTGATCCGCCATTTTGATTTTTTTAAGTTTGAGTAAAAAATTTTGCTAAATGACTTCAAGCAATGTAATATTTCAAGTTTGAGACAAATCGGTTAGTAAATAAAAAATCTGCCATTTTGGATCCGCCATTTTGATTTTTTTAAGTTTGAGTAAAAAATTTTCGTAAATGACCTCAAGCATTTTGATTTTTCGATCCGCCATTGTTGTAATAAAAAACGTAAATTGTAGTATTACCAGGTTACCAAACACTACAACTACCAAGATTCAACAGTCGACTTAATGGATTTAACTTTACTTAACAAAAACAGATTTCAAATAAAATAGTAAAAAATTTTTTTTAAGTCACAAGCTTTTATAAAATGCACTAAAAATTAAAAAATAATTTTCTAACATTCTAATATTATCATAATAATAAAAGCGATGGCCGACTGATGGAAATTTTGAGGATGTTAGCACGATAAGATATCCGCCTCAATTAAATATTACTATTTGCAAGAATCAATCTAGCTTATAATGAAATCGCTGATCGTAAGTTGTTTGGAAACTCATTTTTCTATTGGGGGAAGGAGAGGGTGGGGGTAGAGGTAGAAATATATTTTTTGTTTGGGCTGTATTGCCATCGGACCTTTATGCATATACCAAATTTTATAAAAGTCATTTGAAGCGAAGTGTGTCAAAAACGCATTTTTTATGAAAGGTGGTGGGGGGTAGTGGTGGGAGGACATTTTTTCATTATTGTTGTATTGTTATCGGACCACTATATGTATACCAAATTTCATCCAAATCGGATAATGGGAAGTGTGTCAAAAACGCATTTTTCTATAGATGAGGGTGGGGGTAGGAGTGGTAAGATTTTTTTTTTCAATGTTGTATTGTCATTGGACCACTATATGTAAACCAAATTTCATCCAAATCGGATAATGGGAAGGGTGTCAAAAACGCATTTTCCATGGAAGGGGGTGGGGGTAGGGGTGGGAGGATATTTTTTTCTTAATGTTGTATTGTCATCAGACCACTATGTGAATACCAAGTTTCATCCAAATCGGATAATGGGAAGTGTGTCAAAAACTCATTTTTCTATGAAAGTGGGTGGGGGTAGAGGTGGGAGGATATTTTTTTCTTAATATTATATTGTCATCGGATCACTATATGTATACCAAATTTCATCCAAATCGGATAACGGGATGTATGTCAAAAACAAATTTTTCTATGGAAGGGGGTGGGGGTAGGGGTGGGAGGATATTTTTTATTATTGTTGTATTATCATCGGACCACTATGTGTATAACAAATTTTATCCAAATCGGATAACGGGAAGTGTGTCAAAAACACATTTTTCGATAGAAGGGGTGGGGGTAGGGGTTGTTTGGATATTTTTTTCTTAACGTTGTATTGTCATGGGACCACTACGTGTGTACCAAATTTCATCCAAATCGGATAATGGGAAGTGTGTCAAAAACGCTTGACAAGATTTGATAGATAGTTAGTTAGACAGAACATCTGAAGCTAAATAAAAGCTTGTAAAAAACTGCGTAGGATTTCTTAAAGATGTTTTTATATAAATAATATTTTTTATTTTTCATCTACACATTTTGTCAAAAAAAATTTTTTTAGACCGGCGCCGAGTTGGCCGGCGCCCAGTTGGCGGCGCCGAGTTGGCCCGGCGCCCAGTTGGCCCGGCGCCCAGTTGGCGGCGCCGAGTTGGCGGCGCCCAGTTGGCGGCGCCCAGTTGCCCCATTCCGAAATGGCGCTACACGTCGAAAAAAGAGGAAGGTGTATGATTTTGAAAATACAAACTGGGATATGTTCAAAGGTTATTTAAGGGAAAACCTAAAAGAAAACTGGCAAATTACCAATGCTGAGAAACTTGAAGAAGTAGCGTGCAAATTTAATGATATCTGCAGCAAAGCATGTCACAGAAAAATTAAAACCAAAAAAGAGGATGAACAAGATGACACTCTCTGGTGGAATGACGAACTACAAAATTACAAGAGACGAGTTAATAGGCTTAGAAGAGCTGCTCAATCGGAAATAGACCAAGACATAAGGCACAGAAAATTCACGGAATATAACGCGCAAAAACAACTTTACAAAAGGAAAATGAAGGAGACACGAGAGAAATTTTTGCAAGACAAAATAGCTGAAACTGGAGACCTTAACTCATGGGATAAGGTATGGAAGTTACTTTATACGCCCAAATGTATCTCACCAGAACAAAATATAAGACGAGAGGACGGCAGTTACACGACGGACGAAAAAGAAAGGGACGAATACCTATTGACAAAATTCTTTCCAAAAGATGATGAAAACGAAGACACTTACGAAATGACAGTTATTAGGAACCGACAAAGAACGTACATAGAGAGAGAAGAACCAGATGTAGACATAATCGAAATTAGTGATATAATCGACACACTCCAAAATAAAAAAGCAACAGGGACGGACAAAATACCAAATGAGGCCATCAGACATATCTTTGACGAGACAAAAGATTTAATATTAAAAATTTTTACAGCTTGTTTTCAACTGGGAGTTTTCCCAAAAGTTTGGAAAAAAGCTAAAATTGTATTTATTCCAAAAAAAGATGGGACCGCTAGACCAATCAGCTTACTTCCAACTATAGGCAAGGTTCTGGATAAATTAATTAACAAACGACTTCGGTTGTTTCTGGAAAGAACAGGAAATATAGACAAAAGACAATTTGGGTTTAGAGAAGGGATAGGAACAATAAATGCACTTGCAAAACTAACGGACACAATAAAACGTCAAAAACAAGAAGGAAAACATCAGGTTGTAATTGCTCTAGATTTAAAAAATGCCTTTAACAGTGCTTGGGCTCCTTATGTAGATTACCAGATGGAAGTCGCGCAAGTGGGAAGGACTATAAGGACTCTTTGTGACAGCTTTCTAAAAGACAGACAAATAAAAACAAGGACAACGACAAAAGACATGCAAAGAGGCTGTCCACAGGGCTCAAGTCTCGGACCAACTCTATGGCTGTTGGTAATGCAGGGTTGGTTTAAGACATTAGATAAAGCTGAGGAGAATTACGGACAGACTCACACAGACAGACTCACAACCATACAAGCATTCGCAGATGATCAAGGTTTAACGATCACAGGTACGTCTCGGACACAAATAGAAAAAAAATGGGAAATCATATGGACGGCTTGTAAGAAGTGGGAGAGAAGCAGCGGAGTAAAGTACAACATAAGTAAAACCGAAGCACTTTTTATTCCAAAAGAAAATTTAACGAGGGGACCGACAATACGTGTAGACGAACAGACAGTACGACTTGATATTAGTTTTAAATATCTAGGGGTGTACTTGGACAAGAACATGACCTTTGTAGAACACTCAAAAGAAATTCGTAATAAAATTGGAAAAACAGCAAAGAGCATAATTGGACAGATTTCAAAAAACTACGGACACCACAAAAACATATTTAAGACTATAATAGATCGAGTCTTTAAACCCGCCGCACTGTACGGAAGTGAAATATGGGGTAGCAAGGCAAAAACGCATCAAGTAAAGACACAGCTAGATGCAGCTCTTAGACCACTGCTATTTCTTGTAAATAGAGCATACGCTACAACATCAACAGCAGTGCTCCAAGTCGCAGCAGGTATACCACCGTGGTGGCTTGAGGCTGATAGACGGAATGTTGAATGGACAACACAACGAACAGACTTTGACAGATCACGCCTTAATACAACCGACAAACCACATCCTACAACCCGAAAAGTTTTTAGACAGTGTCAGATCAATGAAAACAATGCACATTTGTATACCTACAGCACAGTATTGCAAAACGAAAGTACAGGAATTGGCATACATTTGTGGAATGGAGCCGATATACAGATTAGAACCAATCATCCCAACTTACACACAGCGGAACTGGTGGCAGTACTAGTTGCCATAAAGAAGAGCACACTGGAGAGAAAATCTAATATTGACATACGTACTGACAAACTGGAAGTTGTAAGAGCAATCAAGAACAATACAATCAAAACTAAAATAGTAGGACACATTTTAAAAAATATAGAAGAAAGACATTCACTAGGATGGACCACAAACATTACTTGGATAAGAGGGTACGGGCAGAACAGAGAAGAAGGAAATAAAAAAGCACATCGGGCTGCATTAAGAGCATTCGAACTACAAGACATAGACCAAGAACATGACATTTATTTTTTTAAATCAAAACAACAAAGACAACGGGAGAGATGGGAATCTTTAAAGCATGACTGGCAGGTTTATTGGGAAAACGTGGAGACGGGAAGGGTGTTCTATGGGAACTGCACAGTAGTTGGTTTTGATAGAATCCCCCTTACCTTTAAGGCCACACAGTTACTTACTGGACATGGCAATATGCGCGCGTATACAAGGAGATTCAACTTAAATGAAAACCCAGCAGTGTGCGACTGTAGACTCGGCGAAAACGAGACTCCATTGCATATTCGTTAAACATGCGAACATGCGTTTAGGGTTGCAATAAGACAGGAGATTCGCGACGAATTTGGTAACTTAGCGATTGCATTGAGAGTTGGGGGAAAAATATGTCAAAACAATGTCAGAAAGGCAAATTTGTGGGCAGAACATTCAATAAACTAAAAAAAAAGCAAGAACTTGTAAAATGTGACAGCAAAAAAAAAGCAGGATATTTGTGAAAAAAAAATAATAAAGAAGTGGATAATTTAAATAAACTTTATTTTTAGAAACTTAGTTTAGGATTTGACCTAGATATAGTTAAGCACCGTTTACAAAGTAATTTTTAAACTCGTAAATAGGATTAGGTTAGTTATTTAAAAAAAAAAATTAAAGCAGGGATACCAGGCTGTAAAAAAAAAATGTAAACAGACTGTTAAAAAAAGTATAGAAAAAAGAATGCAAAAAAAAAATAATAAAAAAAAAGACAACAAAATCTATAAAGCTAATAAAAGTGGGTTAAAGCAATAGGATTAGATGTAAATATACTTTAATGTAAATTACTTAACATTAATTTTAAGTAGAAAGGTACACAAAAGGTTTAATTGGCTAGCAAACAAAAACATAGGAAAAATTAGGGCTTAAATGGACACAAATCACAAATAGGTAGGACACGGGGTATGACTGAGATGATAGTGTGGATGATGTAAGAGTGAAAGACGGACAATAAACACAAAACGCAAATAAATGGCGAGTAACAACGGCGTAAACCGAAAGGTAGGAAGCCTAGCCACTTCTGGGGGGATCACTCGATCCGATAGCTTGACTTCGGCGACGCCCCCCTGTCTGTCTGTCTGTCTGTCTGTCCGTCTGTCTGTCCGTCTGTCCGTCTGTCTGTCTGTCTGTCTGTCTGTCTGTCTGTCTGTCTGTCTGTCTGTCTGTCTGTCTGTCTGTCTGTCTGTCTGTCTGTCTGTCTGTCTGTCTGTCTGTCTGTCTGTCTGTCTGTCTGTCTGTCTGTCTGTCTGTCTGTCTGTCTGTCTGTCTGTCTGTCTGTCTGTCTGTCTGTCTGTCTGTCTGTCTGTCTGTCTGTCTGTCTGTCTGTCTGTCTGTCTGTCTGTCTGTCTGTCTGTCTGTCTGTCTGTCTGTCTGTCTGTCTGTCTGTCTGTCTGTCTGTCTGTCTGTCTGTCTGTCTGTCTGTCTGTCTGTCTGTCTGTCTGTCTGTCTGTCTGTCTGTCTGTCTGTCTGTCTGTCTGTCTGTCTGTCTGTCTGTCTGTCTGTCTGTCTGTCTGTCTGTCTGTCTGTCTGTCTGTCTGTCTGTCTGTCTGTCTGTCTGTCTGTCTGTCTGTCTGTCTGTCTGTCTGTCTGTCTGTCTGTCTGTCTGTCTGTCTGTCTGTCTGTCTGTCTGTCTGTCTGTCTGTCTGTCTGTCTGTCTGTCTGTCTGTCTGTCTGTCTGTCTGTCTGTCTGTCTGTCTGTCTGTCTGTCTGTCTGTCTGTCTGTCTGTCTGTCTGTCTGTCTGTCTGTCTGTCTGTCTGTCTGTCTGTCTGTCTGTCTGTCTGTCTGTCTGTCTGTCTGTCTGTCTGTCTGTCTGTCTGTCTGTCTGTCTGTCTGTCTGTCTGTCTGTCTGTCTGTCTGTCTGTCTGTCTGTCTGTCTGTCTGTCTGTCTGTCTGTCTGTCTGTCTGTCTGTCTGTCTGTCTGTCTGTCTGTCTGTCTGTCTGTCTGTCTGTCTGTCTGTCTGTCTGTCTGTCTGTCTGTCTGTCTGTCTGTCTGTCTGTCTGTCTGTCTGTCTGTCTGTCTGTCTGTCTGTCTGTCTGTCTGTCTGTCTGTCTGTCTGTCTGTCTGTCTGTCTGTCTGTCTGTCTGTCTGTCTGTCTGTCTGTCTGTCTGTCTGTCTGTCTGTCTGTCTGTCTGTCTGTCTGTCTGTCTGTCTGTCTGTCTGTCTGTCTGTCTGTCTGTCTGTCTGTCTGTCTGTCTGTCTGTCTGTCTGTCTGTCTGTCTGTCTGTCTGTCTGTCTGTCTGTCTGTCTGTCTGTCTGTCTGTCTGTCTGTCTGTCTGTCTGTCTGTCTGTCTGTCTGTCTGTCTGTCTGTCTGTCTGTCTGTCTGTCTGTCTGTCTGTCTGTCTGTCTGTCTGTCTGTCTGTCTGTCTGTCTGTCTGTCTGTCTGTCTGTCTGTCTGTCTGTCTGTCTGTCTGTCTGTCTGTCTGTCTGTCTGTCTGTCTGTCTGTCTGTCTGTCTGTCTGTCTGTCTGTCTGTCTGTCTGTCTGTCTGTCTGTCTGTCTGTCTGTCTGTCTGTCTGTCTGTCTGTCTGTCTGTCTGTCTGTCTGTCTGTCTGTCTGTCTGTCTGTCTGTCTGTCTGTCTGTCTGTCTGTCTGTCTGTCTGTCTGTCTGTCTGTCTGTCTGTCTGTCTGTCTGTCTGTCTGTCTGTCTGTCTGTCTGTCTGTCTGTCTGTCTGTCTGTCTGTCTGTCTGTCTGTCTGTCTGTCTGTCTGTCTGTCTGTCTGTCTGTCTGTCTGTCTGTCTGTCTGTCTGTCTGTCTGTCTGTCTGTCTGTCTGTCTGTCTGTCTGTCTGTCTGTCTGTCTGTCTGTCTGTCTGTCTGTCTGTCTGTCTGTCTGTCTGTCTGTCTGTCTGTCTGTCTGTCTGTCTGTCTGTCTGTCTGTCTGTCTGTCTGTCTGTCTGTCTGTCTGTCTGTCTGTCTGTCTGTCTGTCTGTCTGTCTGTCTGTCTGTCTGTCTGTCTGTCTGTCTGTCTGTCTGTCTGTCTGTCTGTCTGTCTGTCTGTCTGTCTGTCTGTCTGTCTGTCTGTCTGTCTGTCTGTCTGTCTGTCTGTCTGTCTGTCTGTCTGTCTGTCTGTCTGTCTGTCTGTCTGTCTGTCTGTCTGTCTGTCTGTCTGTCTGTCTGTCTGTCTGTCTGTCTGTCTGTCTGTCTGTCTGTCTGTCTGTCTGTCTGTCTGTCTGTCTGTCTGTCTGTCTGTCTGTCTGTCTGTCTGTCTGTCTGTCTGTCTGTCTGTCTGTCTGTCTGTCTGTCTGTCTGTCTGTCTGTCTGTCTGTCTGTCTGTCTGTCTGTCTGTCTGTCTGTCTGTCTGTCTGTCTGTCTGTCTGTCTGTCTGTCTGTCTGTCTGTCTGTCTGTCTGTCTGTCTGTCTGTCTGTCTGTCTGTCTGTCTGTCTGTCTGTCTGTCTGTCTGTCTGTCTGTCTGTCTGTCTGTCTGTCTGTCTGTCTGTCTGTCTGTCTGTCTGTCTGTCTGTCTGTCTGTCTGTCTGTCTGTCTGTCTGTCTGTCTGTCTGTCTGTCTGTCTGTCTGTCTGTCTGTCTGTCTGTCTGTCTGTCTGTCTGTCTGTCTGTCTGTCTGTCTGTCTGTCTGTCTGTCTGTCTGTCTGTCTGTCTGTCTGTCTGTCTGTCTGTCTGTCTGTCTGTCTGTCTGTCTGTCTGTCTGTCTGTCTGTCTGTCTGTCTGTCTGTCTGTCTGTCTGTCTGTCTGTCTGTCTGTCTGTCTGTCTGTCTGTCTGTCTGTCTGTCTGTCTGTCTGTCTGTCTGTCTGTCTGTCTGTCTGTCTGTCTGTCTGTCTGTCTGTCTGTCTGTCTGTCTGTCTGTCTGTCTGTCTGTCTGTCTGTCTGTCTGTCTGTCTGTCTGTCTGTCTGTCTGTCTGTCTGTCTGTCTGTCTGTCTGTCTGTCTGTCTGTCTGTCTGTCTGTCTGTCTGTCTGTCTGTCTGTCTGTCTGTCTGTCTGTCTGTCTGTCTGTCTGTCTGTCTGTCTGTCTGTCTGTCTGTCTGTCTGTCTGTCTGTCTGTCTGTCTGTCTGTCTGTCTGTCTGTCTGTCTGTCTGTCTGTCTGTCTGTCTGTCTGTCTGTCTGTCTGTCTGTCTGTCTGTCTGTCTGTCTGTCTGTCTGTCTGTCTGTCTGTCTGTCTGTCTGTCTGTCTGTCTGTCTGTCTGTCTGTCTGTCTGTCTGTCTGTCTGTCTGTCTGTCTGTCTGTCTGTCTGTCTGTCTGTCTGTCTGTCTGTCTGTCTGTCTGTCTGTCTGTCTGTCTGTCTGTCTGTCTGTCTGTCTGTCTGTCTGTCTGTCTGTCTGTCTGTCTGTCTGTCTGTCTGTCTGTCTGTCTGTCTGTCTGTCTGTCTGTCTGTCTGTCTGTCTGTCTGTCTGTCTGTCTGTCTGTCTGTCTGTCTGTCTGTCTGTCTGTCTGTCTGTCTGTCTGTCTGTCTGTCTGTCTGTCTGTCTGTCTGTCTGTCTGTCTGTCTGTCTGTCTGTCTGTCTGTCTGTCTGTCTGTCTGTCTGTCTGTCTGTCTGTCTGTCTGTCTGTCTGTCTGTCTGTCTGTCTGTCTGTCTGTCTGTCTGTCTGTCTGTCTGTCTGTCTGTCTGTCTGTCTGTCTGTCTGTCTGTCTGTCTGTCTGTCTGTCTGTCTGTCTGTCTGTCTGTCTGTCTGTCTGTCTGTCTGTCTGTCTGTCTGTCTGTCTGTCTGTCTGTCTGTCTGTCTGTCTGTCTGTCTGTCTGTCTGTCTGTCTGTCTGTCTGTCTGTCTGTCTGTCTGTCTGTCTGTCTGTCTGTCTGTCTGTCTGTCTGTCTGTCTGTCTGTCTGTCTGTCTGTCTGTCTGTCTGTCTGTCTGTCTGTCTGTCTGTCTGTCTGTCTGTCTGTCTGTCTGTCTGTCTGTCTGTCTGTCTGTCTGTCTGTCTGTCTGTCTGTCTGTCTGTCTGTCTGTCTGTCTGTCTGTCTGTCTGTCTGTCTGTCTGTCTGTCTGTCTGTCTGTCTGTCTGTCTGTCTGTCTGTCTGTCTGTCTGTCTGTCTGTCTGTCTGTCTGTCTGTCTGTCTGTCTGTCTGTCTGTCTGTCTGTCTGTCTGTCTGTCTGTCTGTCTGTCTGTCTGTCTGTCTGTCTGTCTGTCTGTCTGTCTGTCTGTCTGTCTGTCTGTCTGTCTGTCTGTCTGTCTGTCTGTCTGTCTGTCTGTCTGTCTGTCTGTCTGTCTGTCTGTCTGTCTGTCTGTCTGTCTGTCTGTCTGTCTGTCTGTCTGTCTGTCTGTCTGTCTGTCTGTCTGTCTGTCTGTCTGTCTGTCTGTCTGTCTGTCTGTCTGTCTGTCTGTCTGTCTGTCTGTCTGTCTGTCTGTCTGTCTGTCTGTCTGTCTGTCTGTCTGTCTGTCTGTCTGTCTGTCTGTCTGTCTGTCTGTCTGTCTGTCTGTCTGTCTGTCTGTCTGTCTGTCTGTCTGTCTGTCTGTCTGTCTGTCTGTCTGTCTGTCTGTCTGTCTGTCTGTCTGTCTGTCTGTCTGTCTGTCTGTCTGTCTGTCTGTCTGTCTGTCTGTCTGTCTGTCTGTCTGTCTGTCTGTCTGTCTGTCTGTCTGTCTGTCTGTCTGTCTGTCTGTCTGTCTGTCTGTCTGTCTGTCTGTCTGTCTGTCTGTCTGTCTGTCTGTCTGTCTGTCTGTCTGTCTGTCTGTCTGTCTGTCTGTCTGTCTGTCTGTCTGTCTGTCTGTCTGTCTGTCTGTCTGTCTGTCTGTCTGTCTGTCTGTCTGTCTGTCTGTCTGTCTGTCTGTCTGTCTGTCTGTCTGTCTGTCTGTCTGTCTGTCTGTCTGTCTGTCTGTCTGTCTGTCTGTCTGTCTGTCTGTCTGTCTGTCTGTCTGTCTGTCTGTCTGTCTGTCTGTCTGTCTGTCTGTCTGTCTGTCTGTCTGTCTGTCTGTCTGTCTGTCTGTCTGTCTGTCTGTCTGTCTGTCTGTCTGTCTGTCTGTCTGTCTGTCTGTCTGTCTGTCTGTCTGTCTGTCTGTCTGTCTGTCTGTCTGTCTGTCTGTCTGTCTGTCTGTCTGTCTGTCTGTCTGTCTGTCTGTCTGTCTGTCTGTCTGTCTGTCTGTCTGTCTGTCTGTCTGTCTGTCTGTCTGTCTGTCTGTCTGTCTGTCTGTCTGTCTGTCTGTCTGTCTGTCTGTCTGTCTGTCTGTCTGTCTGTCTGTCTGTCTGTCTGTCTGTCTGTCTGTCTGTCTGTCTGTCTGTCTGTCTGTCTGTCTGTCTGTCTGTCTGTCTGTCTGTCTGTCTGTCTGTCTGTCTGTCTGTCTGTCTGTCTGTCTGTCTGTCTGTCTGTCTGTCTGTCTGTCTGTCTGTCTGTCTGTCTGTCTGTCTGTCTGTCTGTCTGTCTGTCTGTCTGTCTGTCTGTCTGTCTGTCTGTCTGTCTGTCTGTCTGTCTGTCTGTCTGTCTGTCTGTCTGTCTGTCTGTCTGTCTGTCTGTCTGTCTGTCTGTCTGTCTGTCTGTCTGTCTGTCTGTCTGTCTGTCTGTCTGTCTGTCTGTCTGTCTGTCTGTCTGTCTGTCTGTCTGTCTGTCTGTCTGTCTGTCTGTCTGTCTGTCTGTCTGTCTGTCTGTCTGTCTGTCTGTCTGTCTGTCTGTCTGTCTGTCTGTCTGTCTGTCTGTCTGTCTGTCTGTCTGTCTGTCTGTCTGTCTGTCTGTCTGTCTGTCTGTCTGTCTGTCTGTCTGTCTGTCTGTCTGTCTGTCTGTCTGTCTGTCTGTCTGTCTGTCTGTCTGTCTGTCTGTCTGTCTGTCTGTCTGTCTGTCTGTCTGTCTGTCTGTCTGTCTGTCTGTCTGTCTGTCTGTCTGTCTGTCTGTCTGTCTGTCTGTCTGTCTGTCTGTCTGTCTGTCTGTCTGTCTGTCTGTCTGTCTGTCTGTCTGTCTGTCTGTCTGTCTGTCTGTCTGTCTGTCTGTCTGTCTGTCTGTCTGTCTGTCTGTCTGTCTGTCTGTCTGTCTGTCTGTCTGTCTGTCTGTCTGTCTGTCTGTCTGTCTGTCTGTCTGTCTGTCTGTCTGTCTGTCTGTCTGTCTGTCTGTCTGTCTGTCTGTCTGTCTGTCTGTCTGTCTGTCTGTCTGTCTGTCTGTCTGTCTGTCTGTCTGTCTGTCTGTCTGTCTGTCTGTCTGTCTGTCTGTCTGTCTGTCTGTCTGTCTGTCTGTCTGTCTGTCTGTCTGTCTGTCTGTCTGTCTGTCTGTCTGTCTGTCTGTCTGTCTGTCTGTCTGTCTGTCTGTCTGTCTGTCTGTCTGTCTGTCTGTCTGTCTGTCTGTCTGTCTGTCTGTCTGTCTGTCTGTCTGTCTGTCTGTCTGTCTGTCTGTCTGTCTGTCTGTCTGTCTGTCTGTCTGTCTGTCTGTCTGTCTGTCTGTCTGTCTGTCTGTCTGTCTGTCTGTCTGTCTGTCTGTCTGTCTGTCTGTCTGTCTGTCTGTCTGTCTGTCTGTCTGTCTGTCTGTCTGTCTGTCTGTCTGTCTGTCTGTCTGTCTGTCTGTCTGTCTGTCTGTCTGTCTGTCTGTCTGTCTGTCTGTCTGTCTGTCTGTCTGTCTGTCTGTCTGTCTGTCTGTCTGTCTGTCTGTCTGTCTGTCTGTCTGTCTGTCTGTCTGTCTGTCTGTCTGTCTGTCTGTCTGTCTGTCTGTCTGTCTGTCTGTCTGTCTGTCTGTCTGTCTGTCTGTCTGTCTGTCTGTCTGTCTGTCTGTCTGTCTGTCTGTCTGTCTGTCTGTCTGTCTGTCTGTCTGTCTGTCTGTCTGTCTGTCTGTCTGTCTGTCTGTCTGTCTGTCTGTCTGTCTGTCTGTCTGTCTGTCTGTCTGTCTGTCTGTCTGTCTGTCTGTCTGTCTGTCTGTCTGTCTGTCTGTCTGTCTGTCTGTCTGTCTGTCTGTCTGTCTGTCTGTCTGTCTGTCTGTCTGTCTGTCTGTCTGTCTGTCTGTCTGTCTGTCTGTCTGTCTGTCTGTCTGTCTGTCTGTCTGTCTGTCTGTCTGTCTGTCTGTCTGTCTGTCTGTCTGTCTGTCTGTCTGTCTGTCTGTCTGTCTGTCTGTCTGTCTGTCTGTCTGTCTGTCTGTCTGTCTGTCTGTCTGTCTGTCTGTCTGTCTGTCTGTCTGTCTGTCTGTCTGTCTGTCTGTCTGTCTGTCTGTCTGTCTGTCTGTCTGTCTGTCTGTCTGTCTGTCTGTCTGTCTGTCTGTCTGTCTGTCTGTCTGTCTGTCTGTCTGTCTGTCTGTCTGTCTGTCTGTCTGTCTGTCTGTCTGTCTGTCTGTCTGTCTGTCTGTCTGTCTGTCTGTCTGTCTGTCTGTCTGTCTGTCTGTCTGTCTGTCTGTCTGTCTGTCTGTCTGTCTGTCTGTCTGTCTGTCTGTCTGTCTGTCTGTCTGTCTGTCTGTCTGTCTGTCTGTCTGTCTGTCTGTCTGTCTGTCTGTCTGTCTGTCTGTCTGTCTGTCTGTCTGTCTGTCTGTCTGTCTGTCTGTCTGTCTGTCTGTCTGTCTGTCTGTCTGTCTGTCTGTCTGTCTGTCTGTCTGTCTGTCTGTCTGTCTGTCTGTCTGTCTGTCTGTCTGTCTGTCTGTCTGTCTGTCTGTCTGTCTGTCTGTCTGTCTGTCTGTCTGTCTGTCTGTCTGTCTGTCTGTCTGTCTGTCTGTCTGTCTGTCTGTCTGTCTGTCTGTCTGTCTGTCTGTCTGTCTGTCTGTCTGTCTGTCTGTCTGTCTGTCTGTCTGTCTGTCTGTCTGTCTGTCTGTCTGTCTGTCTGTCTGTCTGTCTGTCTGTCTGTCTGTCTGTCTGTCTGTCTGTCTGTCTGTCTGTCTGTCTGTCTGTCTGTCTGTCTGTCTGTCTGTCTGTCTGTCTGTCTGTCTGTCTGTCTGTCTGTCTGTCTGTCTGTCTGTCTGTCTGTCTGTCTGTCTGTCTGTCTGTCTGTCTGTCTGTCTGTCTGTCTGTCTGTCTGTCTGTCTGTCTGTCTGTCTGTCTGTCTGTCTGTCTGTCTGTCTGTCTGTCTGTCTGTCTGTCTGTCTGTCTGTCTGTCTGTCTGTCTGTCTGTCTGTCTGTCTGTCTGTCTGTCTGTCTGTCTGTCTGTCTGTCTGTCTGTCTGTCTGTCTGTCTGTCTGTCTGTCTGTCTGTCTGTCTGTCTGTCTGTCTGTCTGTCTGTCTGTCTGTCTGTCTGTCTGTCTGTCTGTCTGTCTGTCTGTCTGTCTGTCTGTCTGTCTGTCTGTCTGTCTGTCTGTCTGTCTGTCTGTCTGTCTGTCTGTCTGTCTGTCTGTCTGTCTGTCTGTCTGTCTGTCTGTCTGTCTGTCTGTCTGTCTGTCTGTCTGTCTGTCTGTCTGTCTGTCTGTCTGTCTGTCTGTCTGTCTGTCTGTCTGTCTGTCTGTCTGTCTGTCTGTCTGTCTGTCTGTCTGTCTGTCTGTCTGTCTGTCTGTCTGTCTGTCTGTCTGTCTGTCTGTCTGTCTGTCTGTCTGTCTGTCTGTCTGTCTGTCTGTCTGTCTGTCTGTCTGTCTGTCTGTCTGTCTGTCTGTCTGTCTGTCTGTCTGTCTGTCTGTCTGTCTGTCTGTCTGTCTGTCTGTCTGTCTGTCTGTCTGTCTGTCTGTCTGTCTGTCTGTCTGTCTGTCTGTCTGTCTGTCTGTCTGTCTGTCTGTCTGTCTGTCTGTCTGTCTGTCTGTCTGTCTGTCTGTCTGTCTGTCTGTCTGTCTGTCTGTCTGTCTGTCTGTCTGTCTGTCTGTCTGTCTGTCTGTCTGTCTGTCTGTCTGTCTGTCTGTCTGTCTGTCTGTCTGTCTGTCTGTCTGTCTGTCTAACTCAAAAACCGCTTATCCGATTTTAATGAAATTTGGTACTTAAGTTGCCACCGAACGCAAGCCAAATAAAAGGGTGGGGGTAGATTCCAAACATTAGAGTTTATGTGAAAATATGGCGTGTGTGATATCAAACGAAAGGTAATTAAGTCTGGAGTTAAAAAAAATGAATTTTAGTTTATTTTTAAAAAAAGGGTGGGAGTAGATGTCAAAAATTAGAGTTTAAGTGAAAATATGGCGTGTGTGATATCAAACGAAAGGTAATTGAGTCTGGAGTTAAACAAAATACATTTTAGTTTTTTTTAAAGGGTGGGGGGTAGATTAAAAAAATTTGAGTTTAAGTCAAAACATGGTTTGTGTGGTATCAAACGAAAGGTAATTGAGTCTGGAGGTGAATAAAATATATTTCAGTTTTTGATTATATTAGCTCACACTATAACTATAGTACCTAATGTGAGCTTAGGTGCCCATAGATTGGCAGAGTATTTTACTATTATATGAATTGTTAGGAGAAAATTAAACTATTCCTAGCAAAGCTTCTGTAGACTTAAGTTCGTATTATTGTTACTTTAAAGTTGTTACGCAAAATAATTTTTTTTTAAAACAATTAACTCTAAAGTTAATACTTAACTGGCGCAGTCGTGCGGATGCGTTTAGTATCGGTTAAAAAACAAAAAATTTAATCGGTTCGTGAGTTTCAACTCTTTAAAACGCAAAAAGAACTTTAACAGTGACAAGTCGCAGTCCTGTGTCGGTGAATCGGGGAAGGATTAATTTGGGCCATAGCGATAAAGCAACCACGACGCAAGAAGACCACAAAAATCGTAAGTGCCAAATTTTCCTTTTCGCCTCTTCCTAGAATGTGTAAGATTGCGGTAGAGATAATTTTAGGGTGTGATTAATTGCAATCAATTAATTTTAGGCAAGATCAATTGGGATCATTAGTTTAGACAAGATCAATTGGGATCACTAATTTTAGGCAAGATCAATTGGGATCATTAGTTTAGGCAAGATCAATTGGGATCACTATATTTAGGCAAGATCAATTGGGATCAATAGATTTAGGGCAAGATCAATTGCGATCAACTAGGTTAATAATAGAATAGGAAAAACAAAAATAAATAAAATTCAACAAAAATCGAAAACTGAATTTTAGAATTTTGAAAAAAGAAATTAGTATTAAAAAACATTTAAAAATTTATATTTTTTGTAATTTTTATGTGCTCAGACAGTGATTCTGATTCGGATTCTTTAAGTAGTTTATTTTCGAATCAGTTTAAATCAAAAACAGAGAAAAAACAACCGAAACATTTTGAATATCGGTTTCAAAATTTTGCAAACGTTATAAGACCGTCAAAAATGGCAAATCAAGAAGGTAATGTTATGCTACCTTCTCAACCACCACGTATAGAATGGGATTTATTAAGGGCAAGGTTAAATACTTTAAGGCCTTATGATGGTAGTTATGAAACTCTTAATATTTTCTTAAACAAATGCGATAGGATAGTACAAGACTATTCAGTTGCACGAAATGAGACAATCAATGTATTAATTTTTGATCACATCCAAAGTAAATTGACAGGTAATGCCGAAAAATTGGTAGGCAATAGAAGTGATATAAAAATTATTTCGAATTAAAGGAAGCTTTAAAACAATGTTTTTCCGATCGAAGAGATAAAGAATGCTTAATTCAAGATTTAGCTCGCACCAAACCTTTTAAAAATTAAGATCTTTTTTCTTTTGGTACACGGCTTAAGCACCTTACAAACGCAATCAGTCAAATGGTGCGACAAGATAATCTACCCCTCGAAACATTTGCTATTTTGAAAAATGAATATGAAAAAACCGCATTAAATACTTTTATCGCAAATTGCACAGGTAAAATCCGTGACAATATGTTTTTCAATAAACCCCATTCGTTAGAAGAAGCCCTGACTAAAATCAATAAATTCGAAAATTTCGAAAAATTATACGGTTCTCAAAATAATCACAATTTCCCTTCAAGTTCAAAACAAGTACCTAATAGAAACATTTTTAGCTCACCAAATCAACCGTTTAATAATTTCCAAAGACAACCTCAAAATTATTTTAGTCAAAACTCAAACTTCTTTCAGCAGCGACCTCAAAATCAAAATTTCTCTAATCAAAATTTTGCTAACCTAAATAGGTTTCCTACTGGTCCAATAAATATTCAACCACGACCAATGCCACCAAAAAAGTTTTTCACAGATGAACAAGTTTTCGGTCCCAAACCAGACGTATTTAAACCAAAAAGTACACCAAAAGATCAATTACCAAAACCTACCCCAATGTCCGTGACATCTAATAATACATTTAGACGCGTACATAGCCAACAAAGTCAACTACCACAACACTGGCAACGTTATCCTAAACCACCTCAATTTCATTTCGAAGACTTACACATGAATGATGTATCTTCACAAAATAATTATAGCCATGATTATAACCAATACAATGACTATGATTATACCCAATACGATGACCATGATTACAACCAATATAATAGCTATGATTATAATCAATAAGATAGCCATGATTATAATCAGTACCATAGCGATGATTATAACCAATACACCGATCAGTCATATGAAACTAATGTTTATTACCAAAACCAAGGAAATGAAATGCAAATGCCCGGAACTTCAATTCAAAATTTAAATATCTCGGAAACTAAAAATAAAACCGAAAATTTTCAAGAGGTCAGCTCCAAACAAAATCAAACCTAGTAGAAATAAATAGCTCTGGCAACAGCGCACTTCCTTATATCGAAATTAAACATCCAAAATGTAAATTATTAATCGATACAGGAAGTTGTCGTTCGGTTCTTCGACCATCAATCGCTGAAGAATTTTTTCCAAATTGTATTTTTAGAAAACAAAATAAAATTAAAACGGCAACAGGTTGCACCGAAACGCAGTTTGAAGCAGAAATCCCTGCGTTTGCAGAATTTAATTGTAACACATATATTAAGTTCGTTTTATTCGACTTCCACGATTTTTTCGACTGTTTAATAGGTATAAACGACCTTAGACAACTTGAAATCAACCTGGACATCATTAACCAACAATTGATTGGATCGAATGTAAAAATATCATTCATATATCGACAAAGTTTTGACACAAGCTCAACAGTAGCATTAGGACCCAAGGAAAAGACTTCAAAATTAATACCCGTTTCTATAGACGAGGGCGAAATATTCACGAATGGAAATAAAATTGGTAATTTTTTAATACCGCCAATAATAACAAATGCCAAAGATGGATGGGCATGCGTAGAGATTCAAAACCCCACTGATCGAAATTTATCCCTTACTTTCGAACAACTTCTAAGAGTTCAACCCTTCGAAGAAAATTATTTTGAAATGTTTACATTTGAATCGGTCATTAAAAACTATAGTCAATCAGATCAATCAATGCCAATATCAAATCAATCAATAAAAAAGGAAATAGATCACTTGATTAGAACAGATCACATGAATATAGAAGAAAAAAGAGAAATTACCAAATTATGTCGAGAATTTTCGGACATCTTTTATAAAGATGGAGAAAAACTATCTTTTACCTCCGCTGTAAAACATGAAATAAAAACCAACGATGAAATACCGGTACATACAAAGTCATATCGCTACCCATACATACACAAAGAAGAGGTCAGACGACAAATTCAAGAAATGCTTGACAAAAATATTATTAGACCATCATGCAGTCCTTGGTCATCTCCAATATGGATTGTTCCAAAGAAAATGGACGCCTCTGGAAGACAAAAATGGAGAATTGTAGTAGACTACCGCAAAATCAATGAGAAAACAATTACAGATCGATATCCAATTCCCAATATATCAGATATACTCGATAAATTAGGTAGAGCTCAATATTTCACCACTTTAGACCTCGCTAGTGGTTTTCATCAAATAGAAATGCAATCAAACTCTATTCAGAAGACAGCCTTTAACGTAGAAAATGGTCATTACGAGTATCTGAGAATGCCTTTCGGATTTAAAAATGCACCCTCTACTTTCCAACGAGCCATGGATGAAGTCCTCAAAGACCTCCAGAACAAAATTTACATGATTTACATGGATGACTGCATTTGCTTCAGTACAAGCTTCACCGAACATATAAATAACCTAAAATTAATTTTTCAAAAATTCCGAGACGCAAACTTAAAAATTCAGTTTGATAAATCAGAATTTTTACAAAAAGAATGCGAATTTTTAGGTCACGTTGTAACAACAGAAGGAATTAAACCAAATAAAAAGAAACTAGAGGCAATAACAAAATTTCCAATACCAAAAACCCAAAAACAAATCAAATCATACCTAGGTTTATTAGGCTATTATCGAAAATTTATTAAAAATTTCGCGAAAATCACAAAACCAATGACTAATTGCTTAAAGAAAAATAATAACGTGGAACACACAAAAGAATTTGTAGACTGCTTTAATATTTGCAAAACTATTTTATGTTCAGAACCAGTACTTGCATACCCCGATTTTACTAAACCGTTTGAAATGACGACAGATGCATCGAACTATTCGATTTCGGCCATTTGGTCACAAAATGGACACCCAATTTGTTATGCATCAAGAACATTAAACCCTGCAGAGTTTAATTTTGCAACGATCGAAAAAGAATGTTTAGTAAATATAAAGTATGGGGATGTAAATATTTTCGACCATACTTATTTGGTTGAGAATTCACCGTGTATACCGACCATCAACCACTTACTTGGCTTATGAACTTAAAAGAACCAAATTCGAGACTCGTACGCTGGAGATTAAAATTAGACGAATATACCTGTTGTTGTTTTGAGGGTTGAGAGCTGCGGGACTGTATGCGCACTGGTCGTTTTATAAAATCTGGGTGCAAAAATCCTTAAAAGGACGATGTAAAAATATTAATTTTTCCGAGCCACACAAAGACAATATAGAGGATTGGCACTCACCTTTTCAGCTGTTTCCGTCGTCCAGAGGAGCTCCTCTCGCTGGCCCAGTCGTTGCAGTCGCTCCACACTAGAATCACTTGTTTGTGTAATGGTTTAGTTTGATTTTCTAAGAATTTTATTGGATTTTTTGGTTAATAGAATTTATCACCATGCTGCGTGGTGATCTCGATAGAATACGACAGACGAATCTTTTTTGGTTACGCCTTTTTGCGCAGATTCATTTTTGTAGATGGCGCTGGCGTTTTGCTTGTGCCAATCAAATTGAAATTGTGTGGGTTTTCCGAATACGGGAATTTGGCGCAAAATTTGAATTTAAAATTAAAGTTGCACGAACATTTTCCGCCCACTTAAAACGAAGTTTTACATTGAGATTAATTGAATAAACAAATGGCTATATAAAAAAAAAATATAAGTTAATTCAAAACCTTAAAGGGTAGGTTATTAAAATCCGTTTTAGGTTTATAGATCAAAAGGAAAAAAATGAAAAAAAAAATATATATATATATTCTAGATAACGACACACGAAACAAAAGAAGTTGCTTGGGAGTTTAGTGCGCATCTAAAGGTAGTGGGCACAACTTGACCACGGGACGAGTGAAAAGTCCGTGTTGTGTTTTAACAGTAGCAACTCGAATGTAATTATCCCGACCAGGATGTACAGATACTATTCTACCCAGCAACCAGTGTAATGGCGGCCTAGTTTCATCCTTAATTAATACAAGCGAATCTAGCTTGATTTCAACCGAAGGGTCCGACCACTTAGAACGCTGTTGTAAAGTATTTAAGTACTCGAGTTTCCAACGCTTCCAGAAATCGGCATGAATTCGTTGGATAAGTTGCCAACGATTAAGGGTATTAACTTTAAGGGTAGAAAGGTCAGGATCAGGACACGAATTAAGGGGTTCCATTGTGAGGAAATGACCCGGAGTCAAAGACGTAAGATCGTTTGGGTCAGAGCTTTGCTCACAAAGGGGTCGAGAATTGAGTAATGCCTCTATTTGGGCGAGGAGAGTATAGAGCTCTTCGAAGGTTAGTATCTGGTCACCGATGACCCGATACAAATGTGTTTTTATAGATTTGACTCCTGCTTCTGCTAGACCATTTAGGTGGGGGGCTCCCGGACTATTAAGACACCATTTGATTTTTAAGCTCTCAGAAGCTAATTTCGAAAGATTATGGAGCTCCTTAATAGCCCCAACAAAGTTTGAGCCTCTATCACTTGTGATTTGGACACAAGTGCCACGTCTAGCGACAAAGCGTCGTAAAGCAGCGATGCACGCCTCTGTGGTTAAATCCGAAACAAGCTCGATATGGATTGCCTTGACAGAAGTATCGACAAAGACTGCGATATATGATTTACCAACTTGTGCTCCACGACGTCTCTGACCTACAAAGGTTTTGATTGGGCCTGCATAGTCTAAGCAAACGTGTGAAAAACATTTTAATTGTGACGTTCTAAAAGAAGGTAAATCCGACATGTACGGAGTATACGGTTTTGGTTTTAAGCGAAAGCAGGGAATACATTGCAATAAAACCCTCTGAATAGCTCGACGTGATGACATAATCCAAAACTTTTGACGAATTAAGTATTGGACTGTGTTTATTCCGGGATGTAAATTTTCGTTATGAGTTTGAATAATGATCAATTGGGTTAATCTATGAGATTTCGGCAATAATAAGGGATGTTTTGCCTCAAAGGAGAGTTGAGAATGCCGTAAGCGTCCGCCCACTCTAAGGAAACCCAATTCGTCCAAAAAGGGCGCGAGTTTACGAAACGGCTTAGGTAATAGCTGAGTATTTTGAATTTTTTGAATGATATCCGAAAAACACTCTTCTTGGACCCTTTTAACTAAAACAAGTAGAGCCTTGTGTAGTTCAAAAGCGAAAAAAACGCCGGATAAAGGGTCAACTGAGGTTTTTCGATTGTGAATAAGTCTTAGAAAATGACAAATGATTTTTTGAATGGTATTTAAATTGGATATTTTATCGATTAATCTATCAAAAAAGTTTTGATTTTGAATTTCTGCCGTCAGCACCACTGAATTTTCCGGTTTTTCTTCTTTGAGAACCTCGTCTGGAACTCCCAAAGAACGTTCATTTATAAACCTTTGAATTTGCCACTCCGTAGTGGGCAAGGTAATCCATGGAGGGCCGTGAAACCAAAGAGGGTGATTTATTAAGTTATTGGGCGACAACCCTCTGCTAGCGCAGTCGGCAGGGTTCTCGAGTGAAGTAATGTGATACCATGGGACTTCGGGGATTGTTTCTTGAATACGACTCACGCGGTTTGCCACAAAGGTCTTCCACTTGTGAGGTGAAGATGTGACCCAATGAAGCGTGACCTGTGAGTCCGAGAACGCAAGAATTTCATCGATTACGAGTAATGATGAATAGGTGCGAATAACTAGTTCGAGTAAATCAGCTAATAGAGTAGCTCCAAGTAGTTCCAAACGTGGGATTGAAATAGTGTGTAAGGGAGCAACCCTTGACTTGCCCATGACTAGAGCAGTTTTGATAATTTTATTTGGTAATTCGACGCGAACGTATACGCAAGAAGCGTATCCTAGCTCGGATGCATCGCAGAAACCTAGCAATTGACATCGTTGAATATTATTCGAAAAAATATGTCTAGGTATACAAAGATTCGAAAGAGTGGTTAATTGATTATTGAATTGATTCCAAAGAGTTTTGATTGGATCGGGGGGTATTTCATCCCAATCAGTTTTGCATAACCAAAGTTTTTGCATAATCACTTTGGCTAAAAATGAAACAGGCGATAGGAAACCTATAGGATCCCAAATTTTAGCGATAGCCGATAAAATATTCCTTTTGGTGCAAGGTTTTTCACAAGGGGTACAAGAATAGGTAAAAGTATCTGTAGAAGGGTGCCATTGAAGGCCCAACACCTTAATCGATGTTGAAGAATCGTCTTCAAAGGTAACAGGGATCTGACAATCAGCGGGCGACAAATGTGAAAGAAGTTTCGGATTATTTGATGCCCATTTTCTTAATTCAAATTTTCCCAATTTAAGCAACGCTATGAGATTCTTTTGAAGCGATAAAGCACCTTCTAGAGAGTTAGCTCCACAGCAAATATCGTCCATGAAAATGTTATTCAAAAGGACCTGGGATGCTTCAGGATAATTCTTAGCCTCCAGGATGGCTAGTTCTCTAAGAGTTCTGATAGCTAAATAGGGACTTGAACTAACGCCAAACGTCACTGTATTAAGCCTGTATTCCTGCAGGGGTTCATTGGGATCAAATCGCCAAAGTAGCCTTTGGTAGTCCCGATGAATTGGATTAATTTGAATTTGTAAAAAGTGCTGTTTTATATCAGTCAAAAATACGATAGAATAAAATCTGAATTTTAATAGAATTTCGGAAATATCGGCTTGTAATTTTGGTCCTATTAAAAGAGTTTCGTTCATGCTTAGGCCTTTCGAACCCTTAATCGAGGGGTTAAAAACCACCCGGAGTTTAGTCGTTGATTTGTCAAGACGAAGGACTCCGTGATGTGGTAAATAAGAACATAACTGAGGTCTAGGTTCGGATCTTGGAATTAAAGACATGTGCCCGTTTTTGAGATATTCTCTCATAAAATCCGAGTACATACTATATAAATTTGAATTTTTTATTAAGCGAGATTCCAGAGACAAAAATAGACGATATGCCACTGAATATGTGTCTCCTAGGTCAGGAGGGTCAATGTGACGAAAAGGCAAATTTACAGTAAATCGGCCCGAAATATCTCTAGTGGTAGTTTTTTGGAAAATCTCTTCACATCTCTTTTCTTCGGGTGAGAGAAACGTTTTTGACTTAATTGATTCTAGTTCCCAAAATCTGCGAATATTAAAGTCGAGAGACTGCTCACAGGAAGTAAAGTACGAATTGACTTGAGGTGAAATATTTATGCTTTGAGTTTGGCCCATCAAGACCCACCCAAAAACTGTCTCAAAAGCGGAGGGTAGGCCGTGAGGTCCTGGAATTCGTCCTGATTGGACGATTTCTGTGTAAAGTTGTGCACCTAAGAGTAAGTCAATTGGACCAGGGTTGTAAAATTGGTTATCTGCAAGCTTTAGATTTGAAATATGACTCCAATTGGATGAATCTACCTGTATTGAGGGCATATTCGAACAGAGTTTCGGTAAAACGAAGACTTGAATAGAAAAGGTAGGCTCTTGTTGGCCTAGGGCTCGAATAGTGCAAGTAGAAATGCCGTTAGTGGCCGACGAAGATTGATTTAGTCCCAGAACAGGGATCGAAATTTTGTTTCTTGGCAAGCCTAACCTGTTAAGACAAGCTTCGCTTATCAGGTTAGCTTGGCTACCGCTGTCCAGAAGTGCTCGGACAGGTTGGTAGTTACCCCGACTATCCAGTACCTCTAATTTTATAGTCGCTAGAAGCACTGTCGTCCGGGGCGTCAAGGTGGATAACGAAGAGTATTGATTTGTAGATGTATTTGGATTCGAATTGATTTGAATTGAATTTGAACTGGGTTGAACAAAACTAGGGTTCTGTTGGCTAAGACTTGAATTTGAATTCTGATACGATAAGTTTGTGCCTGTGCTAGGCACGGCCACTTGATTTGAATTAAAACTTTGATTTAAGTTCGAATTTTGATTTGAATTTTGGCTTGAATTAACAAAGGATTGACTTGAATTCTGACGGATTGAATCTGTCGTTTGCGATAGATGAATAAGACTATGGTGCCTATGTCGACATACCCTGCAGTTGTAGGTACTACTGCAGTCGATTACTTGATGATTTGAACGTAAACAGTTGATACATAACGATTGTTGTTTTACATAAGTAAAACGATCTGAAGGAGATTTGGAAATAAAAACACCACACTGCGAGAGTGGATGAAAAGAATTATTGCATAATTTGCACTTATAGGGTTGTTGGTTTTGTCGAAATTGAGTATTGGATTGTTTATTTGATACTTGTGAGTGCGTATGCGCTAAAAAATTTGATGGAGGGCTTGATTTGTACTGATTATTTGAATAAGAATTATATTTGTGGTTACTAGAATTCGAATAATTTGGTTTTTGCTGTTTTGAAGTCGAAGGTTGCATTTGCGTATTTTGGGGAGATAGCTGTACTCTTTCAAGAGCACGGCATTGGTTAATAAGAAACTGAATTAGATTTTGATATGTTGGAATCTCGGTAGTACTATACTTTAATTCGAAAGCGGTTCTAGTGGTTTGATCGATTTTTGATAATAAAATTGAAAATAAACAAAAACACCACGACGTTACTGGAAATTCAAGATTTTCGAGCGCCGCAACATTCTCGGAAAAGGTATCTACCAAGACTCTAAGATCCTTTGCTGACTGGTTTCCCTTTAAAGAATTTGCATAGTAGATTGAGTTCCAGTAGGTACTGGCTAAAAGTCTTTTATTTTGATAGCGATCTGTTAATACCTTCCAGGCGATTGCGTAATTACTTGCCGTTAATTTTATAGAACTTAAAATATTAAGTGGTTCGCCCTCAAGGAAGGTTAGCAAATGTTGAAATTTCCTTATATCGGAATAATTAGAGTTTTCGTGAACCAAACAAGAATAAACATCGTAAAAGGTTGGCCACTTTTTTACGTTTCCATTAAAGCAAGGTACCTTTAAAGGGCCCAGATCATCGCTACGTGAATAGTGTGAAGTTGCGGGGGTGAAATTTGAGTGAACTGAATCGGAACATAAACTCGAAAAAAGAACTTTAGCTTGGTGGTAGAATAGATCCGTATCTTTCCTAATTTTGTCTTGTACTTCGAACTCATCTTCGTCGTCGTCTTTCAAGAGACCTATGATGTCATTATGAATGTTTTTAAATTGTTCATAGTGATCATCTAACGATTCGTAAAACGCCTTAAAAATTGGCAAGGAAGAACTATCTGATTTAGCTTTTGTTCCCAAGTTATACGTTTCCGTAATACGAGATATTGAAACTTTGCGTTGATTCTCAAGCTTTTTTAACGACATATTCTTAATTTAAAAAATTAAAAATATTTAAAAGGAATAAAACTAACACTTGACCCCTATTGACTTTAATCAGTCCAAAAGAGTCCGACAGCATATATTTTATTATCGATTTCTCGAATAAATGCAAAAACACAGCTGTTATCCTAGGTCGCGATTTTTCTCCCAAATAAATGCACAGAAAACAAATTGTACCTACTACCGTTTTTCTTATTATTTACAGGTAAATACTAATTCTACTAGATGTGTTTGTTTACCTGTTAAATAAGAATAAAGCATTCAACTCACAAGCACTTTTGTTGTTTTGAATAACTATAACATATTATTTAAACAAATAACTATTATTTAAACAAATTTCGATTTTTGAATCAAAACAAACGACGTACGAAGTGCCAATTTCGGCTGCAATGAAA
This sequence comes from Aspidapion aeneum, assembly GCA_963576565.1. Classification (NCBI taxonomy): domain Eukaryota; kingdom Metazoa; phylum Arthropoda; class Insecta; order Coleoptera; family Brentidae; genus Aspidapion; species Aspidapion aeneum. The sequence continues at coordinate 64,956,197 of OY755043.1, forward strand.
TGTGGGTGGAGCCACCGTTAAGCCACGCAAGGGGGGACGGAACCTCCTTTCTAAACCGGACACGGCAACAACGAGCCAAAATGGCGAGACGAAAATCTAATATTTTTAGCAAACAAATTTTAAAAAACTATCTGGGTCGTGGGACCAGAAAATGTTGTTGTTTTGAGGGTTGAGAGCTGCGGGACTGTATGCGCACTGGTCGTTTTATAAAATCTGGGTGCAAAAATCCTTAAAAGGACGATGTAAAAATATTAATTTTTCCGAGCCACACAAAGACAATATAGAGGATTGGCACTCACCTTTTCAGCTGTTTCCGTCGTCCAGAGGAGCTCCTCTCGCTGGCCCAGTCGTTGCAGTCGCTCCACACTAGAATCACTTGTTTGTGTAATGGTTTAGTTTGATTTTCTAAGAATTTTATTGGATTTTTTGGTTAATAGAATTTATCACCATGCTGCGTGGTGATCTCGATAGAATACGACAGACGAATCTTTTTTGGTTACGCCTTTTTGCGCAGATTCATTTTTGTAGATGGCGCTGGCGTTTTGCTTGTGCCAATCAAATTGAAATTGTGTGGGTTTTCCGAATACGGGAATTTGGCGCAAAATTTGAATTTAAAATTAAAGTTGCACGAACAATACCTTCTCAATAAAATATATAAAAGGTAAATCCAATAACGCAGCCGACGCATTGTCTAGAAACCCAGTAGACCTCAATGCCCTGGAAACGGCTTCAGTACAAAATAATGCGGGAGATTCCGATGATGTCATACAAGAATTTTTATACAGACCAGAAAGCTTTGTAACACCGCTAGAACCTGAAAACCAACCAGAAGAATCACCCAGTACCAATAATAATGACAATAATCAATCAATATCAAATCAATCAAAGAGAATATCAAAAAATCAATCAAATAATCAATCCCAGGATGAAAATTCAGATGGAGAAACTGTTCACTCATCAGCTGAAGAACCAATATTGGCAATACCAATATCGGAAAGACCTCTAAATCAATATAAAAATCAAATTATAGTGACTATTAGCGATACAGATAAGATGCAATGTAAATTTGACAAAGTCTTTGAAAATACGAGATATTTCATCACACTAACTGCCAATGATGCACAGCAAGACATAATTAAATTTATGAAAGAATCCTTAGAACCAAAACAAGGATACGGTATTTTCTTTAGAACCTCAATTTTGGCCCCATTATTTACAACAACTGTCCAAAATATCTTTAAAAAATGCATCTTACAAAATAATACATTGCCCAAAATTATTAGTAGACGTAGAGATAAGAGAAGAGCAAACAGAAAAACTCACACTGTATCATACCACAAAAACATGTCATAGAGGCATTAACGAAATGAAAACATCAATATCTTCAAATTTTTATTGGCCTAAAATGATCGAAGACATTACTGAATATGTAAACAACTGTGAAACATGCCAAAGGAATAAATACGATAGGGATCCTCCAGTGATTAAATTTAACTTAACGCCCACGAGTTTAAAACCGTTTGATCATGTACAGCGTGTCCCATTTTCGATGGGATTAAATGGGAAATTATTATTAAAGATATCGATTTTCTGATTGCACCTTACCGTGCTCTTTTTTGGAGCCCTTAAAAATGGTGTAATCAGATTTTTGCTATACCCCGTGGTTTTGCTAATACAGGGAGTTTTTGAAAAAATTGGATTTTAATTAATTCCTTGTATCTCGCTTATTTTGCAAGATATTTTTATTCTGTAAAAACCTTTTCATGGCAACTTTTTTAGAGCAAAATAATGACGTTGTCAATTTTTAAAAATATTGTTTAGTTTTTGAGATATGGTATTTATCATAAAAAAAATTAAATACGGACCTGGATTTTTTTTATTACTACTTTGATTAGTTCCATGCTATTATTACCTTAAAATGATAAAACTTTAATATTTTTTTGATTTAAGGTTTAAAAAAACTATATAATATTTGAAAAAAAAGTTATAGTCCGAACCTGGAAATTTCCAACGTAATTATAAATTAAAAATTGCAAGACACACTAGTTGAACGATTTTTAGTTTATCTGTTTGAAATGATAATTAAAAGATTTATAAATAAAGTAAAAAAAGTTAAATAGTTACAAAAATAATATCATACTAATTATTTGATAACCGAACAGCAGATCGTGAAATTTACAAAACAAAAGCGGGGAATTGACATTGTCATTTTACTTGTCATTTTTGTGAATGGCTTACAATGATTTTAAACTGGCTAGAAATCGACCATATCCAGATTTTGAAAAATGTGACTGCTTCATTCAAGCAACAAAATCCCAATATTTAAATTGCAGAAATATTTTTATGCAAAATGCGTTAAGAAAAATTACTCAAAAATGCCAACAATGTCTTACACATAATGGTAATCAGAAAAATTAGTTATTTTTTGTAATTTGTTTTTTTTTTGTATTTTTCGTAGGGGGCGCAGGGTAGTCTTTTCAAAAAATGAAAACTTAGGTTAGTTTTTCTTTGGTTTTTTAACCTACCATTTTTCAGCATTTTCAAACATAATTTACGCATCTGGAGGAGTCACCAACTCCCAAATTACGTCTAAAAACATGTTTTTATTTCTGTAAAAAACATCCTTTAAAAACGGATGCTGATAAAATTTATTAGGCGTATTCAAAAGTACAGGATTAGAGCTTTAATCTGGAGTATTTTTATTTATATGGTCCTAAAAATAACACCTCACAGAATGTCGAATAGCCCATAAGTTTTTTCAACAAACTTGTAGAGACCAATCTTGTACAAATTGCAACTGCCTATAAAAAAGTACATAATTAGCTTCCTATTTTTTGGTAGGCAGTTTCACTCAACAAAATTGGTCTTAACATGGTTTTTGATAAAAAATTGATTATTAAAAAAAATTACTTTAAGAAACTACCCCTAATTCGACATTCTGTGGGGTGTTATTTTTAGGACCAAATAAATAAGAAATACTCCAGATTAATGAAAAAATTGTTTAATTAAAAAAAATCAGTGTACCTCTAAGAAACTACTCCCAACTTGACACCTTGTGGGTTGTTATTTTTGGGGCGGTATGGATAAGCGATACACCAAATTAAAGCTCTAAGGGCCTATCTTTAAATTACATAACGCTCAACGGTTATTTTAATGTGTGTTTTTTTTATGCTCTAAAAGGTAGAGGGGTCAAAAATCCTGAATTTTTACGTTACGTTATTTAAAAACGCTCCGTAATTCTGTGCTTTTAAATAAACCTACTCAATTTTATCAGCATCAATTTCTCAAGCGTGTTTTTTGCAGAAATTAAAAAAAATAATAATAAAACACGTTTTTAGACATAACTTTGCATGGTTAAATAATGTTCAAAAATGCTGAAAAATTGTGAGTTAAAAAAAAGGTGAAAACGTAAGTGTACATTTTCTGAAGAAACGTCACCCACCACGACCTGGCCGGGGTGCAGTGTCGTTCTGTGCCAGATATCCACCAAAGAAATTCATATTCTACGATTTTTATTGAAATTTTGACGTCACACAATGTTGTATCACTAAAAGGTAAGCTGTTGCTAAAAACGGCCTATTTTAAACCTGACTATGATCCAGTTACTCAAAGATTTTCGAAGAGGAATGTACCCATTTTTTCTAAACACCGCGTTAAATTAGGCTGCCAAATCCTATGAATAAAATTAATTGTTGTCAAATGTGATTTTAAAATCCTTACAAAGTCCTTTCAAGAGCTACTAAATTAATCAAATTAAATGCTTAAAATTGCCACTCTGTTGTGCTTAGCAACAACCAAAACGGTTATAAAATCCCTTGCTTTGCATCAGAGCAAGGGCGGATCCAGAGGTGCTTCTCGGGGGGGGGGGGGGGAATTAGTCAGTGGTTGTAATTTCGATGATAAAAACAATAGACACCTTCATGCGCCGCAGGCAAAAATTTTGAATTTTTATTAGCAAAAACATTACTTTTTACTCATTTTTTGTATATTCAAAAAATACTCGAGGGGGGGGGGGGCAGGTGCCCCTAGTGCCCCCCCCCCCCCCTTGGATCCGCCACTGCATCAGAGGTGTGATCGAATAAAAAGTTTCAATTTTAGTTCGAATTTCGGCTGAATTATAAGCTCGAAAGTGTGAAAATGGAAATATTTATTTTTCACATAAAGCCAAATAAAAAAATCACACAATCAGGTCAGGCGATCTAGAAGGCCATCTGGTAATACTTCGTCTGCTTATTACTCGTCAGCAAAAAGTTTTTTCTAAAAATTCCCTGGCGGGTAAATGCACTAAAAATCAACATCCTTCAATTGTTGAATTGCAGGAATCTCTTGATTTTACAAACAAGTTTAAATAAGCGGCCCCATTCAATTTATCTATCTACCTAGCCTTCTTCGATCCATCTTTGGACATAGGCCTCCCCCAATATCTTCCATTCTTCTCTGTCTGTCGCCGTGTTCATCCATCTCATTTGGGGTCTTCTCCGATTTCTTTTATTTTCCCAAGGTCTCAATACACTTGTTCCATCCATCGTCGTTCAGTCCGATATTACGACCGGCAAATTTCCATTTTAATTTTGCTACTTCTTCTCTTACATCCCTTACTTTTGTTTTATTTCTTATCCGGTTAATCCTTTTTGTATCTTTTAGCTTTACATGTAACGTTTGTTTTTCCATTGATCTTTGGGCGTTTGTTACCTTATCCATGTTTGATTTTGTAAGTGTCGAGTACTGAGATCTAGAGTTAAGTATAGGAAGGATACAGAGTTTATACACTTTCGTTTTGAGGTACTGAGGATATTTTTGGATATGCTGCCCAGGTCAATCTTACTCATCTCTTGATTTCAGCCGTTTGGTTTCCCTTTTTTAGTTTAATAATTTGTCCCAGGTATATACACGGTGTTCCACTGAAAACTGTCAATGGCCTATATCTTAAAAACAATAACGAATTTGGAAAAGCCCTTGCACACATCGATTTTGTTTGCAAGGGGGACACTTTTTGGCTATCTTGAAATTTTTGTATTACACACCAACTTCAAGGCGCTTCAAGGGGTATACTTTACCCCTATATTTTAAATAGGGAAAGTGGTGTAGTTTACACTAGGCGTATACAACTAGCCATCTAGCAACTCGTTGCATAAGCAAGAGGTGTAACATTTGCAAGCACTTAAGGTTGCTGTTGATAGACCAGTATGGCGTTACTGATATTCAGTATAAAAATGAATAGATCCATGACGGATCTGATACCTTCGTAGCTAGCCTATTCGCACACTTCAAGTGAAGCCATGATATATTAGCCATAAAAACAGTTTTTTGTAAATATCTTAGAAAAGTAAAGATCTTACGAAGTTTTTGGTTATTACACAAATTATTGAACAAAATGTAGTCTAATATATTCCGAAAACCGGATATTGATACGACGCTCCAATAAAAAGTTAGCATTTAAAAACAAATTAGTTTTGTGGTGTTGGTATGTTGTAGGGTCATGCAAGTGCATCATAAAATTATATATATATTTTAAGACTGATAGCATTATTTTTTAATTTTATTGACTACCTCAAGCTATTGCTTTTGTGCGTTCCCATCGACAAAAAACGGCCAATACAATATGCGATTCTAAAATATTTGATTTTCAATATAAAATATTTTGAAATTTTTTTTTAATTTCTTATCACCTTTATAACCACTCGCCATCACCGAATAATAAGCTTCATATACTCTCCAGATTTAGTGGCATTTTTGATACCTTGCTGCCGCCATTTTTGACGTTGATGAGAGCTGTCACAATTTTATATTTGTCCAAATGGCGGCAAGACTGGTTTTAAGCTACGGGTATACCTAAACAGGAGAAGATGTGAGGCCTCTCAATAGGGGTGGCAACGTATTGTTACGGGTTCACAACGACAAATTAAAACTCGCAATTGTTGAAAACGATACGTCAATTTATTTCGACAAATTATGTACAAAAACACGCACTTAAACTTACTAATAACTTGCTAACAATTCACTACTTTAATACGCCTATTAACTTCGCGTTAACATCTAGCGATCACTACCGTTGGTTATCTTTGACTGACTCCTGGTGCGCGACCCCGGCCCTATATATAGGATAATCTATCTCTCTCGAACTTTCCGGCAGCCTTCGACGTCCGGAAAATTCTCGTATTATTGCGACCGCAAGTCACAGATAACGCAACTAAAACCTAGACTAAGAATACAACCTTAAGATAAATCAACCTAATACTACACTAAACCTAAATAAATTCCAATTATAAAATTTAAATAACTTAAATTTGTAACACTATCCTCCTCTTCAGGTTTGATCGTCTCGATCAACATTTCCCAGGTAAGGTTTTAGTCTGTCTAGATGAACAACTTTTATCTTGGACTTCGGGCTTCTCTGGATTCGGTAGACTACATCATTCATTCTCTTAACAACTTTATAAGGCCCTTCCCATGGTGGTGTCAACTTAGGTGATCTTCCTTTCTTGCGTTGAGGATTGTATAGCCAGACTTGATCATTCTCTTTGAACCCTGAAGAGTTTGCTTTCAGGTCATATCTCGCTTTCATGCGGTCACTGGCTATTTCTATTCGCTCTCTAACCACTTCATGGATATCGTGCAGTTTTTGCCTTAAACGTTCGACATAGTCATTAACCTCTAAGTGTGCTTCTTTAGGTGAACCAAACATGATATCACATGGTAAACGCAGTTCTCTACCAAACAGGATACTAGATGGAGTAGCTCCTGTCGTATTGTGAATGGCGGTTCTATAGGCCATCAAAAACAAGGGAATATATTGGTCCCAATCACAGATGTTCTTCTATTGTTTTATTAAATCTTTCAACCATGCCATCTGACTGCGGATGTAAAGCCGTAGTCCGTGTTTTATGCATTCCTAAAAGGTCACAGAGATTCTGGAAGAGCTTTGATTCAAAGTTTCTTCCTTGATCTGAATGTAGTTACAAAGGAATGGTTAGGCAAAGCAAAAACTTCTGGCCATTTGCTAAAGTAATCCATGACAACAAGGATGTATTTGTTGCCCTTTTTAGTTTCTGGAAACGTTCCGGCCACATCAATAGCAATGCGTTCGAATGGCAGACCTACGTTATATTGTTTCATTTGACCTCTGGACCTTGTTTTGGGACCTTGGCTGGCTGCACAAGTCGATCATCGGCGGCACCAGTTTTTCACATCTTGAAAGTAATTGACCCAATAAAATCGGTTTCGAATTTTGTCCATGGTTTTATTTATGCCTAGGTGCGCGCCTGATTTTCCACCATGGCATTCGGCCACTATATTGTCTACCATGCTCCTAGGAACCACTACTTGATTAACCACAGTAAGGCCTCGTAGAACAACTTCCATTAGTCTTTCAAATGTAGGTGGGGCATCGCACAGGCCAAATGGCATCACACTAAACTGATAAAGTCCACTTCCAGCAGAGAATGCAGTCTCCTCTTTATCTCTTTCAAAGATTCCTACTTGCCAATACCCACTTTTCAGGTCAAGAGTAGAAAACCAATATGATCTTGCCAACGTTGTTAATGTGTCGTCTATTCTTGGCAGTGGGTAACTATCTTTCTTGGTCACATCGTTAAGTTTCCTGTAGTCGACACAATATCTAGTACTTCCATCCTTTTTAGTGACCAACACCACAGGAAATGACCAAGGACTTGATGACTCTTCAATAACACCGTCGCTGAGCATTTTATTAATGAGATTGTGAACTTCTTCTTGCTTGGCCATTGGTAGTCTTCTTGGGGGCTGTCTTATCGGTTGGGCATCGCCAGTGTTGATAGCATGTTGAATGAGGTTTGTGCGTCCCGAACTACTCCTAGTTTCCAAGATATTACTTTGTTCTTCTATAAACTCTCTCGCTTTAATAAATTCTTCTGGAGTGAGATGTTGCCAAGTTGACTCAAATTGCTGAAGTACCCCCTCCCATTGGTAACTTGCTTGTATCCTCGGAAGTTGGCTCTTCACATCTTGTTACTTTCTGTACTGGTTCAAATAATGCTACCACCTCCCCCTTATTAATTTTGACTTTATCGGTTTTATCTAGTTATTTTGCAACGAGGTAGGTGTTGGGTGTGTTTTGTTGGCTTATGAGTCCGACGCAGCTTGATGTTTTACTTTCTAGCCTCCCAAAAATTATGGTCTCACTGTTACCGACTAGTCTTGTTGTGCACACTGCCACCACCTTTATTGGTTCTTTATTGATGTGACTATTTGACAAAATGAACTCTTCGTTCCCAAATCTTAGGGTATTAAGTTTATTATCAAACGCAAATCCATGTTTACTTATCAGGTCCATTCCCAAAATAAATTCGTCTTCTATGTCTGCAACTAATACCGAGTGGCGAATCTTCAACCTCCCCAGCTGTAGGTCTATGTCTGTCTGCCCCAACACGTCGGCGGATTCTCCAGTCACAGTCTTAAGTGTTATTTTCTTTTCTGTTGGTCGAATTTTATATCTCTTTGCAATTTTGAACTTAAGCAATGATATGACAGCACCAGTGTCTACTGTTATATTAACTTTTCTTCCATTAATAAGTCCGTCGATGTTAAGACTGTCAGCAGTATGTTTTAAGCTCTTGATAGAGTAAATTTTGGGGGCTAAATTCCCATTAGCCAACACCCGCCCCTCTGCGTTGACTAGTTTTAGTTTTTCCTGATCTCTTCTTCGGTACTCTGTCCCACTAGATGGTGAGCGAGACCTCATTTGGACACGACAATCGCGTTGAATATGCCCTGTACGTCCGCATCTGAAACACTTTACATTTGGAGGGGATCGTCTACTTTCTTTCAAAGAATCAATCTTCTCTATCAGTGATTGAAACAGTTGATTTAGCGTTTTTAAGTTGACCGCATCTCCAGTGCTCATTTCTTCTCCCTCCTGAATTGAAACACCTCTTACTTTTGGCCTGGACATATTATTTGATGATTCAATTTCAAGGGCTCGAATCAACACTTCACTGCTGTTATGGAAGCGTTCTCGACGTAGTAATTTTGCTAAGTCCGTGTCTCGCAAGCCGTTAATAAAGCGATCTACCGTGAAGGGACCTCTGTAATTTTCTGGCATTTCTGGGTAAGCCAAGTACATCAGCCTCTTGATATCCGCTGCATACTCTTGTAATGACTCCCCTGCTCTTTGTTGACGAACATTTAATTCTGACCAATGTAAATTTCGCAAGTCTTCGTCTCCATACCTTCTTTCTAGCGCTGCCACTAAAGCGTTATAATTCTGTTTTTGTTCGACTGGAACGGACCGTAAAAGTCCCAGAGCAGGTTCTCGCAGAGCTACTAACAAAGCTCTAGCTTTTTCGTCATCATCCCAACCATTTGCAGCAGCGGCAGCTTCAAACTGTTGTTTGTAAGTAGACCAGGAAGACGTACCATCCAAATTTGGAGGCTTAATGTTTTGGTTGGAATTTACAACACATCCTTGAGCTTTTATTTTGTTGTGTTCTTTCTGAAGCTGTATAAACTGTTTTGACATGTCCTGGAATTTTTCTTCCATGGTTTGAAAAGCTTCTTCCCTAACATTCTGTAGTTTGGTCTCCACTTTTTCTTCCACATTCTGCAATTTGTTTTGTACCTTTTCTTCTACATTCTGCAATTTATTTTGAACCTTTTGTTCCACACTATGCATTCTTTGAGTTATTTCTTCCTTAAGATCTTCGGTTGCAGTCTTGAAGCCTTCTCTCAGCTGTTCGGAGTTGCTCTTTATTTGATCGAAGTTTTCTTGAATGCCATCTAATCTTTGCTCAAATGTCTGTTTCATATCGTTCTGGTTTTGTTCAATGGTCTGTTTCATGTCGTTCTGGTTTTGTTCAATGGTCTGTCTCATATTGTTTTGGTTTTGTTCCATGGTCTGTTTCATATCGTCCTAGTTTTGAGCCATTTGAGCTGCTAGAGCCTGCATCATTGACTTCTATACCCTACGGGTAGACCCGGCATTGGCCTAAATTGCCATTATATCAAGCTTTTATCGCAATTGACCAAATACAAGTAAGAATTTAATGAGCAAGATAGGGATGAAAATAGAAATTCGGTTTGGTGAGTCCGGACACATGCAAGATCGCAAAAATATTCTATTCGCTTGTCTTGGATAAAAAAGGGCAGTGACGATAGAAATTTTGAATTTCATTAGAATTTTTTTATCAACAATTTTCTGTTTGAATAATAAATAATTCATGAATACTTACTTGTGTATACTGTGTTTTCAAAATTCTCTTCAGTAAAAAAAAGAGTAAAAAGAATTTCTAAGCATGCTAAGTGCAGTGGATGTATTAAAATTATTGTTTTCATCTTAGAACTTTACAAATGTTGTACCTTCCAGGTAAAATATTTTCTTCCTTTGAACAAGGGTCTTCTTCAACTCTTCTCTTCTTGGGTGGACTACAAGTTATGCTTGAGTCAGATAAAATTTCGGAACTAAAAATTTCAATTCGGAATGGGACAACTGGGCGCCGGGCCAACTCGGCGCCGCCAACAGGGCGCCACGCCGGGCCTAATGGGCGCCGGGCCAACTCAGCGCCGGACTATTTTTTCTTTGATAAAATGTGCAGATAAAAAACAAAATAAATATGTTATTTATACAAAAATTTCAACATCTATTAAGTCGAGTGTTGAAATTTGGTAGGTGTAGTGTTCTGCGACTTGAAACACCGCCAAGTTCCATATTCGATACATATCGATGCATAAATAAGAAAATCCGCCATTTTGGATCCGCCATTTTAATTTTTTTAAGTTTGTTTTTCATCTGCACATTTTATCAAGAAAAAATTCCGGCGCCCAGTTGGCTCGGCGTCCAGTTAGTGGCGCCGAGTTGGCGGCGTCCAGTTGTCCTAGACTGCAACACATTTCAGGGATCTGGTACGTTTTACCATCTTTCTTTAAACTACGATGTTTTTTGAATAATGATAATTTTAGACCATTTTATAGTGATTTCTAAAAAAAAAATTGCGGAAAATCGTTGATTTTGTTAAAGAAATTGAAATTAAAAAATTCTTAAAACCCCATTAAAACCCATACAAATTGCTACAAAAGAAGCATTTTCTCATTTCAAACTGAAACAAAACGGTCCCTGACGTCTAGCAGCTGTTAACAAAAACTTGAAATAACTAAGATCACTGATCGAAATCGGGTCAGTTTTTTTGGTCCTTTTATGAAAATGCACAATTTTTAAAAAAGCATGAAATTCATAACAAAATCAAGAAAATTATGATTCCTACATTTTTACAATTAAAAATTAGTTTAATTGAACATTATATCAATTTTTATTCCTTAAAACACTAAAAATTAATAATTATTAACTTTTTTTTAATTTATCGAATGTCTAACCGAACAAAACCAAACTGAACTGATCCGTATCGAAATGAACCAAATCAAACCGAATCTAACGGTTCGGTTTGGTTCGGTTCGATTTGGTTAAACTAAACCGTACCTAACTGAATGTAGCTAAACCTAACCGAAACAAACTGAACCTAGCGGAACCTAACCGAACATAATCAAACTGAACCAAACCTAGCCGAAGAAAACTAAACCTAACCGAACCGATTCGAAACGAACCGAACCAAACCAGACCGAATCTGGCTGAACCTAACCAAAACAAATTAAACCTAGCCGAACCTAACCAAACAAAATCAAACTGAACCAAATCTACCTGAACCAAACCGAACCGAACCGAGTGGAACCAACCAAACCAAACCAAACCGAACCGTTAGATTCGGTTTGGTTCGGTTCGATTTGGTTAAACTAAACCAAAGCTAACCGAATATAGCTAAACCTAACCTAAACAATCCTGGCGGAACCTAATCGAACATAATCAAACTGAACCAACCTAACCCACCTAACCCAACCTAACCCAACCTAACCCAACCTAACCCAACCTAACCCAACCTAACCCAACCTAACCCAACCTAACCCAACCTAACCCAACCTAACCCAACCTAACCCAGCCTAACCCAACCTAACCCAACCTAACCCAACCTAACCCAACCTAACCCAACCTAACCTAACCTAACCCAACCTAACCCAACCTAACCCAACCTAACCCAACCTAACCCAACCTAACCCAACCTAACCCAACCTAACCCAACCTAACCCAACCTAACCCAACATAACCCAACATAACCCAGCCTAACCCAACCTAACCCAACCTAACCCAACCTAACCCAACCTAACCCAACCTAACCCAACCTAACCCAACCTAACCCAACCTAACCCAACCTAACCCAACCTAACCCAACCTAACCCAACCTAACCCAACCTAACCCAACCTAACCCAACCTAACCCAACCTAACCCAACCTAACCCAACCTAACCCAACCTAACCCAACCTAACCCAACCTAACCCAACCTAACCCAACCTAACCCAACCTAACCCAACCTAACCCAACCTAACCCAACCTAACCCAACCTAACCCAACCTAACCCAACCTAACCCAACCTAACCCAACCTAACCCAACCTAACCCAACCTAACCCAACCTAACCCAACCTAACCCAACCTAACCCAACCTAACCCAACCTAACCCAACCTAACCCAACCTAACCCAACCTAACCCAACCTAACCCAACCTAACCCAACCTAACCTAACCCAACCTAACCCAACCTAACCCAACCTAACCCAACCTAACCCAACCTAACCCAACCTAACCCAACCTAACCCAACCTAACCCAACCTAACCCAACCTAACCCAACCTAACCCAACCTAACCCAACCTAACCCAACCTAACCCAACCTAACCCAACCTAACCCAACCTAACCCAACCTAACCCAACCTAACCCAACCTAACCCAACCTAACCCAACCTAACCCAACCTAACCCAACCTAACCCAACCTGACCCAACCTAACCCAACCTAACCCAACCTAACCCAACCTAACCCAACCTAACCCAACCTAACCCAACCTAACCCAACCTAACCCAACCTAACCCAACCTAACCCAACCTAACCCAACCTAACCCAACCTAACCCAACCTAACCCAACCTAACCCAACCTAACCCAACCTAACCCACCTAACCCAACCTAACCCAACCTAACCCAACCTAACCCAACCTAACCCAACCTAACCCAACCTAACCCAACCTAACCCAACCTAACCCAACCTAACCCAACCTAACCCAACCTAACCCAACCTAACCCAACCTAACCCAACCTAACCCAACCTAACCCAACCTAACCCAACCTAACCCAACCTAACCCAACCTAACCCAACCTAACCCAACCTAACCCAACCTAACCCAACCTAACCCAACCTAACCCAACCTAACCCAACCTAACCCAACCTAACCCAACCTAACCCAACCTAACCCAACCTAACCCAACCTAACCCAACCTAACCCAACCTAACCCAACCTAACCCAACCTAACCCAACCTAACCCAACCTAACCCAACCTAACCCAACCTAACCCAACCTAACCCAACCTAACCCAACCTAACCCAACCTAACCCAACCTAACCCAACCTAACCCAACCTAACCCAACCTAACCCAACCTAACCCAACCTAACCCAACCTAACCCAACCTAACCCAACCTAACCCAACCTAACCCAACCTAACCCAACCTAACCCAACCTAACCCAACCTAACCCAACCTAACCCAACCTAACCCAACCTAACCCAACCTAACCCAACCTAACCCAACCTAACCCAACCTAACCCAACCTAACCCAACCTAACCCAACCTAACCCAACCTAACCCAACCTAACCCAACCTAACCCAACCTAACCCAACCTAACCCAACCTAACCCAACCTAACCCAACCTAACCCAACCTAACCCAACCTAACCCAACCTAACCCAACCTAACCCAACCTAACCCAACCTAACCCAACCTAACCCAACCTAACCCAACCTAACCCAACCTAACCCAACCTAACCCAACCTAACCCAACCTAACCCAACCTAACCCAACCTAACCCAACCTAACCCAACCTAACCCAACCTAACCCAACCTAACCCAACCTAACCCAACCTAACCCAACCTAACCCAACCTAACCCAACCTAACCCAACCTAACCCAACCTAACCCAACCTAACCCAACCTAACCCAACCTAACCCAACCTAACCCAACCCAACAAACATTTAAAGTTGTAACGACGAAACGCCAACTAGAAAGAATTTCTTAAAAGTAACCGCAACGTACTCCCGCTACGTCTCAGTATACCATACAGCGACGTTATAATTCCCTAAGTGGGGAACCAATTTCTGGTTGTAACTACTAGGCCAAGTGTTTAAAGTCACTGTAGTAACAACTACACTACTACGTCGTAGCCAGGTATCTACTACGTCGAAGAGGCTGTTTTTTTCCGTAATGGCATCAAAGTTGCGATGTAGTTGCAAATAATATAATCGTTTCTTTTTGGTAGAATTGTAACACAATATGGTGGACACAACAGTAAACAGACTCGCTTAGTTTTTTTGTTTGGTTATGGTTATAATATGAACTATGTTATCCAAAAGTGTGAGAATTTACGAGCAGAGGATCAAAATTCGAGTGCGACGCAAAGTTTTTTGTATAACATGCATTATATATATTGCAAAAAACCGGTGCGCCCGTAAAATTGAGCCGTTTTCTGGTAGCTGATGGAATTTTTGTGTTGTGATTTTGGAGGTTATGTTTTCATAATCGACAGTTAACTCCAACAAATGGTGCTTAAGAAGAGCATTTTTGGTAAGCTTCAACTAATTTGTTTATAAAATAGTATGGCTCTTTAATATGAGCTCATAAAACGACAACAAAAATATTAAATTTTCTTTCTTACATAAAAACATGGCGTCCCAAACTATATTCCCTGATAGTCGAAAAGGTTACTTGAAAGTAGTTGCGGCTTTAAAGTTGATCCAAAAAGTTATTTTGTCTACATTGTTACATCAGATGTTACTATGATGACACAAACTTTTGTGGTAAAAATTAAAGTTATAATGTAGTTGTCGGATACACTTGTTTGGGACTCCAATGAAGCTTAACTTTCTAGTGGTAATTAAGTAGGTTATAAAAGTCAGGGCGACTACGAAATAACGACTAAAAAGAAAGTAAAACTTTAGCAACGTCCTATTGTGGTAGAGAAGACTATCAGAATCGACTATCAAGAAACAATCCTATGAAGTAGTTTAGAGGGTCGTTTTTACGAAACATCTACTATTTCCTGATACTAAATAGTTGTTAGAACTAAAAAGTAACAAATTTTGGTTGGGATCACCACATTTCTACTATAAGAAAGTAGCAAAGCCTTTAGAACATGTAGCCGCTACTATAAATGTTAGTTGGGAACCTAACCCAACCTAACCCAACCTAACCCAACCTAACCCAACCTAACCCAACCTAACCCAACCTAACCCAACCTAACCCAACCTAACCCAACCTAACCCAACCTAACCCAACCTAACCCAACCTAACCCAACCTAACCCAACCTAACCCAACCTAACCCAACCTAACCCAACCTAACCCAACCTAACCCAACCTAACCCAACCTATCCCAACCTAACCCAACCTAACCCAACCTAACCCAACCTAACCCAACCTAACCCAACCTAACCCAACCTAACCCAACCTAACCCAACCTAACCCAACCTAACCCAACCTAACCCAACCTAACCCAACCTAACCCAACCTAACCCAATCTAACCCAACCTAACCCAACCTAACCCAACCTAACCCAACCTAACCCAGCCTAACCCAACCTAACCCATCCTAACCAAACCTAACCCAACCTAACCCAACCTAACCCAACCTAACCCAACCTAACCCAACCTAACCCAACCTAACCCAACCTAACCCAACCTAACCCAACCTAACCCAACCTAACCCAACCTAACCAAACCTAACCTACCTAGTTATTAATAAATATAGTAAAATTTGTTAGGTTTATGTCCAGGGGGTAACGATTGTCCATAATCGTCGGAAATCGAGTTAGGATTAGTGTTTGCGACCATAAACATTGAGTGGCGCGTGTGTGTTTGGTCTTCAAATTTTTTTAGGGAAATTTTTCAAAAAAAAAATTTTCCGCACTCTGGGCACCCTAATAAACCGTAATCTGGTCACCCTAATCCATCACAACCAAAGAAAATCGGTAATCGAAGTGTCACAAATTTTTTGTTGGTTTCTATTCTTCTTTTATATTATGTAGGACAAATTTAATAATTAAACTAAGTGACCTTATTAAGTAAGACAGCATGATTGTCAAATGACATTAAAAGGACATACACATATGATACCGGCCTGTAGACCGGTCGCGGTGGTCATATAATAATAAATATATACTTTTGCGATGAAAGACCAAAAGTTAACTTAAAATTACTGTAAAGTCCGCAAAAAAGATTAAATTTATCGAAATTTATAAAAACATAGATCAGTGTGTGTAACAATTCATCAAGATGTATGAAACTCGACCGTGACATGTCAAAAGTTTGGTTCGAAAGAACAAAAACAACTGGATAAAAATCGGTATGTAAGCATTTAAAAAAAAATCATTTTTAAGAAAATCAAATACTTTTTGTTAATTTTCAAGCAATGCAAAAAAAATGCGGGGAAAGGACACTTTCTGAATCAAAATGTGTGAGGGTAAAATCGCACGGTCGCAGAAAAAACTATCTATTGTGACGCTACTGAACTTTCTCGTGTTTTAGCAAAAACTATCTGTCAAGACGACTTATCCATGAAATGTTGTTTTTTATGGATTTTTTTTTCTTCTTTTGCAGAAAAAACAATTTCGGACCATGTTTGAACTCAAATAGTTACTTCTAAACTTGTGTTTAAACGTTTTAAGATTTCTTTTTGTAATATTCCCGCACAAAATTCAAAAAAATTCATTTCCGTACTTGGACAACATTGTCTATCAGTTTTCCCTGTATAAATTAACTAGCAGGTAGAATCATTTAAAATACGGCAGGTGGATTAAAGGTAGCCAGCTGCTTTTCTGTCGCACTTATGCCGTCAGTGTGAAAGAAATAATAGTACCCATATATTATCTAGGGTATTATTAACATGCAAAATCAGCCTATCTTTGTCCGTTTCATATGTTCAATAATGTCTATCTCTGTTTTTATTGTAAAAGAAATACCCGCCGTTAGAAACCAAATTCGATAGGGTCAATAAAAAATGCCTTGTCTTTCCGTCTCTAAAGCCCTTTCAGGGCTTTATACAACTCAATGGCCTGCATCATTTTAGTTAGATCTTCCATCTTTGCCGATCCTTGTCTGGTAAGCATCAACTTTCTGATAAATCACTTAAAACGTTTATTTTAGGGCTATAAAGCGAATGTCGAAATCGGTTTTTCAATATCTCTTCCAATTCTGAAATAGAACCTAATGGAATGTTCTGGAATATACTGGAAAATGCTACTCTTTCTGCTACTAGGCAAATGTAGAAGTCACTTTCTGATTATCTCTTTTGGTTCTCGAATAGACCGTCGTAGAATGTTATGCAATATTCTAGAAATAATTTCTAATTCTTACTTTTAAAATAACTAAGCTACTGTCGAAGTCGGTATTTGTATATCTCTTCTAGTGTTTGAATAGAACGTCGTAGAATGTTATGGAATCTTCTAGAAATTCTTTCTAATTCTTACTTTTGAAATAACTAAACTAATGTCGAAATCGGTATTTGTATATCTCTTCTAGTTTTTGAATAGAACGTCGTAGAATGTTATGGAATCTTCTAGAAATTCTTTTTAGTTCTTACTTTTGAAATTACTAAGCTAATGTCGAAGTCGCTTTTTGGTTATTTCTTCTGGTTTTCGAATAGAGCTTCGTAGAAAATGATGGAATATTCTAGAAATTCTTTCTAATTCTTACTTTTTAACTAACTAAGCTAATATCGAAGTCGATTCTTAAATATCTCTTTTGGTTTTTGAATAAATCAATATCGAACTTCTTCGAATATTTTGGAAAAATCACTTACTGTTTTTCTGTCCAATTGTCCTAGCCGGTGGTACTATGTAAGGGTAGTCTTTGCACTATTTATTTCTTTTAATCTCACTTCTGACACCAATTGTTACGGGTTCACAACGACAAATTAAAACTCGCAATTGTTGAACGATACGTCAATTTATTTCAACAAATTATGTACAAAAACACGCACTTAAACTTACTAATAACTTGCTAACAATTCACTACTTTAATACGCCTATTAACTTCGCGTTAACATCTAGCGATCACTACCGTTGGTTATCTTTGACTGACTCCTGGTGCGCGACCCCGGCCCTATATATAGGATCGTCCATCTCTCTCGAACTTTCCGGCAGCCTTCGACGTCCGGAAAGTTCTCGTATTATTGCGACCGCAAGTCACAGATAACGCAACTAAAACCTAGACTAAGAATACAACCTTAAGATAAATCAACCTAATACTACACTAAACCTAAATAAATTCCAATTATAAAATTTAAATAACTTAAATTTGTAACAGAATTATAAATTTTAAGGATTGAAATATATTATTTAAAAAATACAGTACAATATCTTAGTAGCACCCAGTAGCAAAAAATATTTATGCTACCTTTTTGCCAATTCATTGAACTAATATTTAGTATATATGCCAGACCTTGAAAATCTTTGCAATTTTTTATAACCTTAATAAAATAAAAAAAATAATTAAAATTGTAAGCATAACATTTTTAATTAAATTATTTTAACAGCGAGACGTCATTTGACAAAATATTATTTAAACACATAACGTAAATCTGTATCACTTTAATACTTAAAGAAAAATTTTTTTATATTTAAATGCAGAACCAGTAAAATTAATTTTCTATAGGTATTATATACAATTTTAACTAATTATTTTGTCCACTTTCGTAAGTGTGACTAAAAAATAGGTTATCATTATAGATAAACTGGACATTTATCTATACTTTTGCAATATTAAAACTTTTAAAATTTAAACTCAGTTTTTCGATTATTGCCCACAGGAGTCCGCACTGTGCGACGCTCCATTAAAAAGTTAGCATTTAAAAACAAATTAGTTTTGTGGTGTTGGTATGTTGTAGGGTCATGCAAGTACATCATAAAAACCAAGTTAACCAATTTTCTTTTCTTTAACAATTGCTTTTTTTTTTGTTTATAATACCACTAATGATTTTTCGAAAAAGGGTTGTGTCACAGTTAAACCAAAATGATGTAATTGGCAAATCATTTATTTCAAAATCGAGAGACACCCCTCAAAAACGTCTCTATTTATTAGTATGTAGCAAAGAGCGCGATAAAACAATACATAGAAGCGGGTTTACTTGTGATCACCATTCCATAAACTTTCTTCTCCGGGCGATGAGGATGATTAGATGCTTAGTTTACACTAGGCGTATACAACTAGCCATCTAGCAACTCGTTGCATAAGCAAGAGGTGTAACATTTGCAAGCACTTAAGGTTGCTGTTGATAGACCAGTATGGCGTTACTGATATTCAGTATAAAAATGAATAGAACCATGACGGATCTGATACCTTCGTAGCTAGCCTATTCGCACACTTCAAGTGAAGCCATGATATATTAGCCATAAAAACAGTTTTTTGTAAATATCTTAGAAAAGTAAAGATCTTACGAAGTTTTTGGTTATTACACAAATTATAGAACAAAATGTAGTCTAATATATTCCGAAAACCGGATATTGATACGACGCTCCAATAAAAAGTTAGCATTTAAAAACAAATTAGTTTTGTTGTGTTGGTATGTTGTAGGGTCATGCAAGTGCATCATAAAAACCAAGTTAATCAATTTTTTTTTCTTTAACACTTGCTCTTTTTTTTTTGTTTATAATACCACTAATGATTTTTCGAAAAAGGGTTGTGTAACAGTTAAACCAAAATGATGTAATTGGCAATTCATTTATTTCAAAATCGAGAGACACCCCTCAAAAACGTCTCCATTTCAAGGGCGGATCCAGAGGTGCTTCCCGGGGGGGGGGGGGCACTTTAGGTGACATTTTCTGTTGGTAAAAAACGGTATTTATTTTTTTAAGCAGCATTTTATTGAATTCGTCAGTGGTTGTAATTGCGATGATAATAACAATAGACACTTTCATGCGCCGCACGCAAAAATTTTGAATTTTTATTAGCAAAAACTTACTACATTTTTACTCATTTTTTGTATATTCAAAAAATTCTCGTGGGGGGGCAAGTGCCCCTAGTGCCCCCCCCCTGGATCCGCCACTGCTCCATTTATTAGTATGTATCAAAGAGCGCGATAAAACAATAAATTGAAGCGGCTTTACTTGTGATCACCATTCCATAAACTTTCTTCTCCGGGCGATGAGGATTTACCTACTCGCTTCATAAGCAAGAGGTGTAACATTTGCGGGCACGTACGGTTGCTGTTGATAAACCAGTATGGCGGTACTGACATTTAGTATAAAAAAAAACAAAATTTAGAGAAGTATTGAAGAAGGTGCAAACGAGGGGTGGCTCGGTATTTCCTTTTGGTGTACAGGCTAGGGGAAATACCAGGAAATACCTGGGAAGTACTGGGAAATACTAGGAAATACTAGGAAGTACAAGGAAATACTAGGAAATACTAGGAAATACCAGGAAATACCGGGAAATACCAGGAAATACTTAGGAAACACAGGAAATACTTGGGAAATACAGGAAATACATCAAACTGCGCATGCCCGTCAATGCTGTCAGATCGAATATTTTTATAGTTTCTTCACTTTGTGTACGAATATTAGTGCCAGTGCAATGTTAGAAACAAAAAATATGGTAAGTTAGATGATAATTTTTTGTTACTGCTAATTTCATAAACAACTTAACCGATTTTAATAAAATTTGGCATATATGTTCTATAAGCTATTCTGTCTCGTTGAGGCAATTATTTTTACGCTACTAGACTAGTGCAAGCGCTGGAGGTAGTTGAATATGCAAAATATGAGGACCGCAACCCATTTTTTGGTCCAATTTTTTATTATCCTCCCCCCTCTTATAGTAAGTAGTATTCGAACGTTTTATAATTTAACTAAGTTAAAGCCCTAAAGCTGCGGTGACACATAAATGCATTAAAAATGTGTAAAATCTAACCTTAAAATCAAATTATAGTAATCTTTTAAACTTTAGCTGCAAAAAGCCCCGAAAACACCCCAGACCCAACAAAACTATTTTAGGTTGTTTTTTAATTTTCTCAAAAACAATGCTCTTAGGGGAAAATATCTAATTATCTTAATATAGACAATAAAATTTGCTTTTTAATAATATATAGTATGAGTATGACTAACGACAACCCCTCCAGCGCGCAGCGGCGTCCGTTTATTGAGGTAATGTAAAACAATTACAAAACCAATCTTAATATAAAAAAAAATTGTCAATACGTTATTGGAGAAATTAAAATTTCCTTTTAAAAGATGTATAACAAGGCAAGATTAGTTTTATCTGTAACAAGTGAGGGACAGTAACAGACAGACGTCCGTAAATTAAATCAATTTTAAAATAACACTAAACTTACCAATTTACATTTATATTTAAAAGTTTTATCCAATTATCTCGGAAACTAGGCTTTTTGGGAAGAAATTATTTCAGACTTTATTATACACAATAAAATTCTCTTTTTAACAGTGTATAGGTCAGTGGGGTTAGGCTAATTACAAACTCTCCAGCGGCGACCGTTTATTGGTTTTACCCAATAGTTGTATTTTATAGACCAATGTAGACAATTAAATTTCCTTTTAAACCCCGTATAATAATGTGAGATTGGTTTCCAGATTAAAACTTCTCAGGCGTCCGTGAATTACATCAATGTTTATAAATCACCAAACAAATTAATTTTGTTATAGGTTTTATCCAATTTTATCCATTGTGGATAATAAAGTTCCAATTTCAACCATGTATCGGTTAGTGGAGTTTGGTTAATGACAAACTCTTGAGCGACGTCCGTAAATGGGGGTCGTTTTAAAAAAATAATAAATAAAAACATTTTTGTCACAAGTTTCATCCGATTTTCCAAAAAACCAAGCAAAACCAAAAAAATTTATTTTGCTTAAACGTGGAAAATAAAATTTTCGTTTTTAACAATGTATAACAAGGTTAGAAAAATGTTATTTATAAAACCTTAATATGTCCTTAAATTAAATCAATTTTTAAAAATTAACAAATCAAATAATTGTGCTTCGATATTTTTATTTTCTTCAAAATTTGAATTAGTGGCGGTAGTAGGCCATACTCCCCATCCTCAGCCAGCTATCCGTACCCACAAAACGGGCGCAGGGTGTGGAGGATAGGTGAGTAGAAGGGATCTCTTTTTCTGCTAGGACCGTACCTAGAATCTTTTTTCGGGGGGGATTTCATCTGTTTTTTGGGGAAGGGGGGATGGGAGGTTCGGGGATTTGAAGACTATCAATGTAGATTGCGGTTATAGTGTGGTGGTTTATTTGGTGATTTCTAAAAATTTCTTTTTTGACGGACGGGCCTGAAGTTTTAAAAATTAAATGAAGCACATCTTGTTATACATCGTTTAAAAGTAAATTTTATTTTCTACAATCAGCTATGCAGCTTATTTTTTATAAAGAGCTTAGTTTTTACGAAAATCGGTTGATACATAATATGACAAAAATAATTTTATTTATTTTATTTTTATATATATTTATGGACGTCGCTGGACAGTTTGTCATTCATCAAACCCCAGTGAATTACACCCTGTTAAGAAGGGAATTTTATATTCTATAGTAAAGTATAGTAGACATTTTTGTGAATGGAGCTTAGTTTCTGAGAAAAATTAATTTAATTTACGGATGCCTATGAAGTTTTAATCTGCAGACCAATATTACCTTGTTATAGAGCGTTTAAAAGGAAATTTTATAAGAGTAGCAGGAAAAAATTGAACCAAAAACTGGCTTGGCAACATCCAGATCGCTAATCTTTGACTTATTCTCAGCTAATATCCATTGTCAAACTGCGGTCCTCATATTTTGCATACTTAACTATCTCCAGCGCCTGCACTAGACGGTGGCGATAAAACGTATGCTGATTAATTCGTATTTCTTATATCAAACCTAACGTAATAATAACGATACTTATTTATTTATCTTAGTAGAAACATATAAGGGACTTTTACATATCCCAATTTTCACAATATCCTTTATTTAATAAGAACTACTTAGCAGTAATAAAGTTAACATTCCTATAGTCTAAGAGTTAACAGTATTTTGACATCTGCAGTGTCATTCATAGGTTAGGTTACGAGGAGGGTTTAGATATTAATCTTGATTTTTGAAGAAGAACTGCTTTCAAATTTTCAAATTTAACATTTTATCAGACTTTTATATTTTTCGGATTTCGTCAACTCCACCTACATTCCAAATTTTTTTATAATATTTAATACAAAACAACCTGCCTTTACTTATACCCAAACTCACTCTTACCAAGAACTCTGTCATTTACGAATGTGTCAAAACTTTTATAAACTACCCATAGACATAAAAAATACAAATAACTATTCTGCTTTTCATGTTAACCTAAAAAAGTTCCTTCCAGCCAAGGCATACTACAGCTAGTTAATTTTTTGTTTTAATCCGCGAATTATTTTATATTAGATACAGTTTTTGCTGTTTTTAATTTAAATTTTCATTCCAACGTTAATTTCTAACTTTTCTTTGAATTTTTATAACTTTATATTTTAATTTAATTTTATTTTGTTTTACTTTTGATTTATTTTTTTTTTGTTTTCTATGTACAATATTTTTATATCTTTTTTTATCAACTAGAACCGTATTACCTTGAAATCTTATCTTGTGTTGTCGTTATTTCATTTTGATGTTTTGGAGGGCTCTTAATATTCCTATGTGAGAATAAGTTATTATTAGGATAATAAGGCGCTGACTCGTGAGGTAGCTTTAAATTTGCGTCCCGACATAAATTGTAATTTTGGAGCATACTAATTTGCATCTCTTTTTAAAGCACAGCTAGTTTTTTATTGCTGTCCAACTCATAGCGCTGCACAATGGGCTCCCGGAACTAACTTCTGACCAAAATTAGAAAAATAGGTTTTGTAACAAATATTTTGTTTTGAAAATCAGAAAAAAGTAATTATCAATCAAAATGGAGGATCCAAAATGGCAAAGTTTCCTATTTATGAACCGATAAGTATGAAATTTAGAACTTTGGAGTATTAGTAGTCACTAAATATGTTTTTTGACTTAAATATAAAAAAAAATTATTTGCCAATAGGTATCAAATTTGGAACTTTAGCGTGTCTAAAGTCGCTGATTATAATTATGGACTCAAACTTTTAAAAAATTACATGGCAGATCCAAAAGGGCAGACTTTTCTATTTATGAACTGATTTGTATCAAAAATTGGAAAAAGAAATCATGGCGGATTTGAAATGGAGAACTTTCCCATTTATGAACCGATATGTATTAAATGGAACTCTGCTGTGTTCAACGTCGCAAGAAAAACTAGTATGGCGGACTTATCCTTTGGACTAACCTATTTATAAACCGATATGTGTCAAACTTGGTACTTGGAGTTGTTGAAGGTTAAATTGAGCTCACCGTGTAATGCTGTGTTGGAAATGATGTTGTGGAGTTTGCATAATAGTATAAGCTAAAAAGCAAACCAAAAATTGAAACTATTAAAAAAAGTTAAACGGTATTATTCTTTGGCTGTACCAAAAACTAGAAAATAATACGAACGTAATCCCGACTTTGTAGCGGATAAGAACCTGCAAGTTTAACGACTGAAAAATCAAATAAGAATGATTTTTCTAGAAAAATGTGTTTGTCCAACAACAAAATAAATATTTTTCAAGCGTCCTCGTTTTTATATTGGTTTGTTAAAACTCGGGTCAGCTAAATTGCTGATAATTAAATAGAACCGTTTACCTTAAAAGTGTTTTTACCTATTTTTTTCATAAACAACCCACCTGTCAAAGTTAACTTCATCTGTAATTTGTCATTTTTAAGATATTGCAGTTGGTATTATTTATGGAGTGACCTTCTTTTTATTTGATTTTTGAAATTAGTATACAATTCTCTTTAAAATGATGTGTCATACTGAATATTTTATTTTATTTTATTTTATTTTCTGAATATTTTTAACATTATTTGTATTTTTTATTAATATATATTTTTTTATTATTATTTGTTTAAGTTAGCAAAGTGCTTTAAAAATAATAGACAAGCACATGCTTTGTTGTATATGATTATTATAAAAGTCGTTTTTCTCAAAGAAATCCCTTTTTAGTAAATTAATAATATTTTTCATATTAGCAACGTGTGGCAGCAGATTTTAAAGTATAATTTTTTAAAGATATGTACTCTTTAAGAAAATAAAAATTTCAAGAAAACGGTTGAGGTCTGAAGCTTAATTTTTGTCCAACATTTATAAGAATTCCATATTTTTTTAGAATTTCAGGAATGCCAAGCAAAAACCATTTTCTGACCTGTCTACACATCAAAATTGGAATCAAAATTTACTAGTATAAATTTGATATAAATCCGTCTACAAGATTTATTTTATGCAAATTTTATACAACATGGTACTTTAACCCATTCCTTTAAAAGGATAAATGACACTTCTAAAAAATTACTGAAACTTGCGTCAATCAAATCATAGTTTTTAAGGCCTACAGTATGTTTTGAATTTAACCATTTTTGGCGAAAAATCAGGTCCGCGAGCCCACTGTGTGCTGATGGAAGAAAGTCGATTGACATTGGTTGTCAAAATGGCATCTTATAAACACTTCTATTTGTGCGCCTTTTCCACTACTTTGAGTTAAAGAGAGACATTAAGCAGCTGGATGACAATGTGTAGGTTTAGTAAATAAAACGAGTGGAAACTTTAGTTATTAATCTCATGTGCGTTTAAGATTACTAAGCGCCCTTACTAATACATTAGTTTAAAAAGAGATGGTAAATAACACGATAATAATGTGTGTGTTCAGTTAATAGCACGACTAGATTAGATGATGGTACGTTCCAGAATCCTATTTTGTGTCGGGATGCCGGGCTACGTCATAGTCAGTGCCTTATTAAACAGAAATTTGCACTAAAAATTTGCTTTGTCAATAGTTTCCTTGAAATTTAGACAATAAAGTTTTATTTGATTGACTAATAATATTGTATCGTCATCGGACCTACATTACCGTGACAAATTTCCTTAAAATCGGTCCACGGGAAGTGTGTCAAAAAATGACTTGGAATATTTGATAGACAGAGAGACGGCCAAGATCTGTAAATTAAAATAAATTCGTTGTAAATAATAATAATATTTTTTTTCCAAATAAATTTTAATTTTTATACATAGTAAAATGTTTGTCAAGAGCATTTGAAAATTTCTACTATAAAAATTTTGCTTTTTTTAAAAATTGTTACATTTGTACTCTACCCAGTCCAATACCAACTTTGTAATTCGGAATCCGATTTTTATTTTTTAAGGCTTGTTATACTCCTTTTTTAAAGGCAAATAAATTTTGTTATTATACATTTTTTAATAAATCACGTAGTTTTTGAGATATACCAAGATTATTAGTATTTCCGCTCACAAACGAATTAAAATAATACCCATGCTCATTTTATTGTAGCTATAATATTATTGACATTTGTTTTTTTTGTTACATGGAAGGCATTAAACCTTTCACAGAAGAGAATATTGACTTTATGTTTTTAAAGTTCGATGGATGGTACCCCTAAATACTGCCTTAAAGATAGTGGTTTCTAAAACTGTTCACAAGATTATACAAAAAATTAATTAGCAGCGAAACGATGCATCCTAGCGAAAAACGTTAATAATAATTTTCTAGAGTACTTTTAATTCCGCTTCTTCTGATCATTTTCATATCTTATACAATTTTTGGGAAAAAAATCGATTTTGGAGTGAAAACATGGAATTTTTATAAAATTGTATATTTTAGCTGGCTTGTATAGCTATCAAAGTCAAACTATCAAAGCTAGGATGCTAAGTGATACATCAGAAGAAGCGAAATTAAAAGCACCATAAAAAATTATTTTTATCGTTTTGCGCTAGGATCCACGGTTTAGCTGCAAATCCACTTTTTCTACAATATTGTGAACAGTTTTAGAAACCACCCTCTTTAAGGCAGTCTTTAGGGGTACTACTCAACGAAATTTAAAAACATATAGTCAATATTCTATTCTGTGAAAGGTTTAAAGTCTTCTATGTAACAAAAAAAATAAATGTCAATAATATTATAGCTACAATAAAATGAGCATGGATTATTTTAACTCTTTTGCGAGCGGAAATGCTAATAATCATGGTATATATCAAAAACTACGCAATTTATCAAAAAATATGATATAACAAAATTTGTTTGCCTCTCAAAAAGGAGTAAAACATGCTTTAAAAATTTTTAAATAGAACCACTGTGTAGGGTATACGCTTAAATAAAAAATCTTTTAATTTGGCGGCCATTTTCAAAGATGGCGGTCAAATGACCATGAGTTCGATCACGTGAACAAACTTTTTTATACTCTATGGGTGCTTAATAAATCCCCGCAGTCAAACTGAGCGCATATATTAGGCCCCACGTGACAGGAGCCAGCGCCTAGACTAACTAGAAAAAAGGCAAAAGATTGATAAAATTCCGAGAAGAGGATCAGCTAGGATTTATATGAATATGGCTCTGAAGTCAGGAAAGAGTCCGTATTCAAAATGTGCAATTAGTTTTTGAACCATTTTTATGCAACCTATACTTCATTCAGGCACACTGTGCAGAAAGAATGCCACCACCATGGGACTCTCAAGTATACAAGAGTTGACACTTTCGGTTCGTAAATAACAATTCCTTGTTTAAAATACATTATTTTGTATTCCAAGTAAGAGGCATTATTAATATTACAATAAAAGGAAATTTGTACCAGTAAAAAAATTAATTAAATTTTTTGCCTTTTGTTTATTTTTTTTCCATTTATGAAAAACAAAACGAAATCCTTGGATAAATAATATAACAGAAAAGGTTTTAAAAAAATGAATAAAAAACATATCTGTAAGTAATTGGAACAAAGCTCGTTACTCTATTGCTTTCAATGTGTTTTTTAGCTCACACTACTACTATACTATAGTAGTGTGAGCTATAGTAATCCTAATTTTTTCGAGAAAAAAAAAGTTGGTCCGATTTCAAAAATTTTTATATATCTTTGCGTTTCAGATGATTTTGAAATTTTTTTGTTGCGCCGTCTGTCTGTCTGTCTGTCTGTCTGTATGTCTGTCTGTAGTCTGTAACGACCAACGCGCATAACTCAAAAACCGCTTGCCCGATTTTAATGAAATTTGGTACCTACGCTGGGTTTTGGGTCGAGATGGTCCCACTTAAAAATGAACAAAATCCACCAAACACAAGCCAAATAAAAGGGTGGTTCAAAAATTAGAGTTTATGTAAAAATATGGCGTGTGTGATATCAAACGAAAGGTAATTGCGTCTGGAGTTAAATAAAATACATTTTACTTTTAAAAAAAGGGTGGGGGTAAATTTAAAAAATTAGTGTTTATGTAGAAATATGGCGTGTGTGATATCAAACGAAAGATAATTGAGTCTGGAGTTAAACAAAATACATTTTAGTTAAAAAAAAAGGTGGGGGTAGATTTGAAAAATTAAAGTTTAAGTCAAAACATGGCTTGTGTGGTATCAAACGAAAGGTAATTGAGTCTGGAGTTCAATAAAATATATTTCAGTTTTTTAGTTATATTAGCTCACACGTACACTATAACTATAGTACCTAGTGTGAGCTTAGGTGCCCATAGATTGGCAGAGTATTTTAAGGTAACAACGGTTGTGTTGTCGTACACTCGCCCACTTTTTTTATGTAACCTTAGTTTTCCTACATTTGCAGAACACAAGGCAACATTACATTGTTGGGCAACACCGCGTGGATTAAAATAAGTATCATGCTGAAAGTCCGACCTATCCAGGTGAGTTTAGTCAACTTTAAACATAATAAAATAAGGTTGTAGCAACAACAAACCAACAAAACCGAGCGACTTGGTTGACGAATGTCCAAGCCCGAAAACCGTATTCGAACTAGAAAAGTTAAGTTCTAAGAGGTTAACGCATTTTTAAGTTATAGCGTTAACTTGACTGCAGTTATTGATAAGAATACAAATTCTTTGAAAATTTCCTCTCGAATCGAGAATGTCAATGACCGCAGTATCTAGCAGTACTAAAGAATTTGAAGAAGCGTTTGCCATTTCTAGAATTAGAAACTGTGGACTGTATATTGAGGAAATGCCCACCCGATGGCGCCGACCTGGATGCCTAAATTGATTTTAAATTATACCCGGAATTGTAGTGCGCCTGCGCCATCGAGGGATGCTGAATTAGGTTTGGATTTTGAATTGACTTTGAGTTTAAGTCGAAATTTCAAATTGGTTGATTACCAGTCATTTGCGAATTGAAACTATGGCTAGAATTGGGATCGAGCATTTCAGAATTGCAGATGGAATAGTTGAATTGAGAATTCGAATTAAAGTTAGAATTTAAATTATTATAACTAGGCGAAATACTTGATTTAAAATTATTCGTGATGGAATTAGCATTATTTTGGTGAATTAATATGTGATGGCTCCTTGAAGAACAGATTTTGCATGCCGACCTTGAGCCATACCTCTTCAAGTCGTGGAATATGTGAAGAGAATTTAAACCCTCTTGCCTTATGAAGAAAAGTCTTCAAATATAAGGGACAAAAATGGCCCTTTAGGGTCTCAAATTAGCCAAAAACGCATGTCGTTTTGAATTAGGTTTGGTATTAAAACTTGTTGAATTGAGCTCCTGTGTGCGGTTAAATCGTGCATTGTCTTTCTAGAAATTCTTTAAGTTTTGTATAACTGGAAGCGTCTTGAATTTCGAAAGGTTTTGATAAACTGTGATCTAGTTTTGAACTAGGAATGGTAAAAAGTGGCAAAGACCACTCGTCGGTTGACAACCCTAGTGCCTTAAGGGTAGCTATATTGTATTGAACGTGTCAATAAATTTTGCGTGGCCAATGGAGGTAATTGCCATCGAAAATTGGTATATTCATTTTAGGGATATTGAATCTATGTTCAAGAGAGTGGTTCGGTTGCAGGGCAACATGACCACCATTCCGATGACGCGGGCAGTTCCATTTTAAAATGCTTATATTTCTCGTCCATTTTCGTAAGTCCATGTCGACCTCTTCGGTCGCGGTAAAAATATATTATTACTCTAAGGCATTAACGATAGCAAAATGATGCTTTTCAAAAAAATCATATTTTTTTTCGAATTTCATATAGCTTACTTTAAAGCGAAAATGGAAACTTATATCTGCTTTTGCATTTTCGGATGAGGAATACAGCAAATCAATTTGATCTATATGAAACTCACTGCTTGCTTTGTATTGTTTAAGCTTTTAACTCAGTTTTAGTCGAAATTAAATTAAACATGAAACGATTTCAAATTAAATCGAAAATTAAAATTACACAACGAAAACCGTCGAATTTACGCGAAAACTACAAATAAAAATAAAAAAAGTTAATATTTTTCCAATATCTTCTTTTACCTGCTTCAATTCTTTTTATTATTTTTATTTATGAAATAAAATAAGATTAAAATTAAAACTGTTTGGTTTCCACTTTCTCCAACGTCGATCATGAGGATACGAGTGATCCCTGTCTGGAACACGTGCTGATAGTCAGGAACAAATATTCCATGCCAATCCACGACCGGACCGGTTTCGACCTTTTGGGTCATCCTCAGGTGAATGTGGGCGATAGCTCCGTGTAAAGCATCAGTTGTGTGAAACCACCAGAAACAACTACTCCGAGGGAAAATACCCCTACCGGCATTGAATTATACTGATGGTTTGAGGCTTTCGTTGGGAACTTGTTAAAACTGTTTGGTTTCCACTTTCTCCAATGTCGATCATGAGGATACGAGTGATCCCTGTCAGGAACAGGTCCTGATAGTCAGGAACAAATATTCCATGCCAATCCACGACCGGACCGGTTTCGACCTTTTGGGTCATCCTCAGGTGAATGTGGGCGATAGCTTCGTGTAGAGCATAAGTTGTGTGAAACCACCAGAAACAACTACTCCGAGGGAAAATACCCCTACCGGCATTGAATTATACTAATGGTTTGAGGCTTTCGTTGGGAACTTGTTAAAACTGTTTGGTTTCCACTTTCTCCAACGTCGATCATGAGGATACGAGTGAATTTTACTGAATCTAATTAAAACTTTTCCCAAGAGTTACGTCGGAAGATGATGGTACTAAAATATATTTAAACGAATTAAGAAGATTATTTGAATTGCATAGGTTGCTGATTGAACGATACAACAACAAAATTTTATGAAATACAAAAACTGAAATGGATATTTTTCACCTTAAATTAAATTGCTCTAAATTCCACTTAGCTAGCCAGCGAACATCACGGTTCATAAAGAAACGGTTGTCTGGTGACTTCCGGCAAATCAGAAGTCGGCAGCGTATGATGCGGTAGTTAGTTTGCTCCACGGTCAATAAAGAGAGAACATATACATCACATTATGAGAGAAACAAAGATAGATCTATTTCAAAGTCGGCAAAATACAAAATTTTATTAAAAAATTATATATAATTTAAAAACTTATGACGAAAATTCGAATAAATTATATAAATATTAAATTAAAGACACATTGACAAATAGTTTTCCTAACTTAAATAAACTCTTTTTTTCAATTTAATGAAACTTTTTTGATCGAACTCTTTAGCAGCCCTTTATTTCTTTTGTCAAAAAATATATTTTTTAGTGTTTGTTGTAATTAAAAAGAATCAAAGAAATATTAAATTAATAATAAGTGACCCATTACGTACACATTTTTAGCTTTTTATCCACACGTCTGTTATAATCAGAAATAATTTTTAACATATCTAAAGCCCGGACAAAATTTTGGTTTAGATATTAAATAAAGAAATAAAAAAAAATAAAACCCGGTTGGCTGGCACTGCATAACCTAATAAAAATATTTCTATCTAAATAAATGATGTAAAGAAATATTTTTTGGAGCGTTTAAATGTTAAGCAGATCGTATATACTACGGGTGGCGACTTTGAATGAAACGCTGATTTCAGCAGGTTAATAATATGATTTTTTGGAAATAAATAAAAACGTCAGCAAAAAATTATTTTTGGTCGGAAAAGGGTTTATTCATAAACAACTTTTTTTTCAGAGGGGATGACCCCACTTTTGTTAATACCTCATTTGAAAGTCTATGAAAAAGTAGAAACAACAGTAATTATAGGGTATATCAATGGGTATATCAATATATACCGTTGTTTTTCTTTTTTCATAAGCTTTATTTTACGCAATTTTATTTTTGTATTCATGACATATGTGGAAAATATCTAAAAAAATCTTAGCCATGGGTGGGCCACGGCCGCAGGCCCCCTCCTCTCGGTGCGCCATGACTGCAGTGATAGCAGAGCGGTAAAAGGGAAGTAATTTCTGGTATGATGCGATCAATTAGGCACAAAGTTAACCACAATTATTACAAAATTATGTTTTAACTACTAATAAGCGAGAGGTCGCTGGTTCAAATCCAGGTTGAGGTAAAATCTTATTCCTCTCCCGTATGCCAACTAAATTCTCTCTATTGTATAATTTATACGTAAGGTGCTAAAACTAACCTTTCTAAATACTTAATTTCGAAACTTATAAGTATTCAGTCAAATCAACAATTCTATGTAAGTATTCCTTTTTCTGTAAAATGCTTTTATAATTATGTTTCCTACCTACCTTGAAAACAAACAGCTATGCTCATCCAGAAACAATAGGTCCTCATGATTAGATTCCTTTTTTGCGTTCCTTAATTTCAAACAACAGTAGGCTGAATTATTAAGGATCCCTTACAAAAAACATTAACTCATTCATGTCATGGAGATATTACTCTGTCCTGGGCCTACAGAGCTCTTTGTGTCGGAACGCTTTCGCCTTTCGTCCTGCAAAATGAGAATTAAGTTTAATGTTAGTCATGGGCTATGTAGCTAACTATATAGGGTGGGCCTAATTCAAGGTTTGCTGGTGGTTTTAAGTATTTCTAGGGTCCCTGTATGTTGACATATTTGGATGTCAATATACAGGGCTTGTCTAAACATAAGAAAATTCTTCTATTTAGGCATAAAGACTTTTTAAATAATATTTGGGAATGTAGTCCACCAAACATTCTGCTGACATAGAAAATCAACGAAAATTGCACTCGGATGTTTTCGAATTCCTAAGGCGATGACCTGGGCATTGACGCAATAGGAAATATCAATTACCAATACCTACTTCAAATTCCTATTCCTATTCCTTCAATAAATTAGTATTAAACCTGTTATGGAATTTTACTCATTACACACCAAACAAATCACTAAGCCTATATCCGGAGTGTGAGGCTGCACTCCATACACAAACGCTACAGTTGTCACCTTACAAAGGGCACTGTGCATAATTTGACAGAACCCTCAAGAAAACAGGGGCGTCTGTCAGCTTCGTAACAGGTTGCTCTACACAAGGAGCAACTCTGTTCATTGGTCCTTCGAGCCACTACGAGCCAAGCAGAGCCACTAGAAGCCGAGCTACGACGAGCTACGCTGAATCACTGCGGAGCCACTACGAGCCAAGCATGGCCACAAAAAGCCACATTGAGCCACATCGAGCCACGCCGAGCCACGACGAGCTAAGCCGAACCACTGCAGAGCCACTACGAGCCAAGCAGAGCCACAAAAAGCCACAACGAACCACGCTAAGCCAAGCCGAGCCACGACGAGCTACGCCGAACCACGGCTAAGCCACTACGAGCCGAGCCACGACGAGCTACGCCGAATCACTGCTGAGCCACTACAAGCCAAGCAGAGCCACAAAAAGCCACATTGAGCCACATCGAGCCACGGCGAG
The DNA here is from genome assembly GCA_963576565.1 of Aspidapion aeneum. Classification (NCBI taxonomy): domain Eukaryota; kingdom Metazoa; phylum Arthropoda; class Insecta; order Coleoptera; family Brentidae; genus Aspidapion; species Aspidapion aeneum. The sequence continues at coordinate 64,990,019 of OY755043.1, forward strand.
CTACGCCGAGCCAAGACGAGCTACGCTGAACCATTGCAGAGCCACTACGAGCCAAGCAAAGCCACTACAAGCCGAGCCAAGCCGAGCCACGACGAGCTAAGCCGAACCACTGCAGAGCCACTACGAGCCAAGCAGAGCGACTACAAGCCGAGCCACGACGAGCTACGCTGAATTACTGCGGACCACTACGAGCCAAGCAGAGCCACAACGAGCCATATCGAGCCACAACGAGCCACGCCGAGCCAAGCCGAGCCACGACGAGCTACGCCGAACCACTTCTGAGCCACAACGAGCCACGCCGAGCCAAGCCGAGCCAAGCAGAGCCACTACAAGCCAAACTAAGCCAAACCAAGCTAAGCCAAATCGTCCAGACTTGCACAACAACCCAACAGAGGTTCAATCACCGTCCACTCTACAACAAAGCACAAAAACCCCGGACGGTGCATTGGGACACCTACAAGTCGCTTTAGACTGTTATAACAGCCTAAAGAGACTCGTCGTCCAGACTGATACAACAACCCAAAGAAAATTATCATCCATACTTGCACTCGCACAGTCCAATCAACGTAACATCTCCATCGCGAAACAAAAACAAAATGACTACCACACTCGAAAAAATGAATCTTCTAGCCCAAGATCAAGAACAACGTGGAAAAGATATACAACGATATTTAACAAAAAAATTCATCCAGCAGAAAAACTATCAAATACTTCGAAGAAAAAGCATTAGCAGTTGAAACATTATGGATTACTATTCAACAGAAAGACAAGCAGATCAAGGACCTAAACTACCCCTCCACAACTACCATACGCAGCAATATTTCGAGCAATTGGCAAAAGTATACACAGACACGATCAGCTACATAGAGGAGGGCATTGCTAAAATCAAAATTCAAGCAAAGCAAAGAGACGAGATCAATAAATTAAAAGTTCTGCTAGACCAATTAGAAGAACTTTTGGATGACACTGAAGCAGAGATAAACAGCTCCATACCAAGTAACAGACAAAACTACTACATGCTAAAATCAATGAGAAATGGAGAGTCATCTCGCAGCAATATTTAGAACTCAAGATTCAAAAAATTCACGCATATTTCAAGCCAGCCTACAAGGTACTAGAGCAAAGACATGAAGAAACGCTACTACAACTAAGTGATCCTTTAACAGAAACCACAACAATGATGCCAATTCCACAGCAAGCTGCGCCAACAATTATTGTGCAACAGGCAAGATCAAGCACCATATTTTTTCCCCAAGTAAAACTACCACTATGACGGATCATATGAAGAATGGTCCATCTTCAGAGACATTTTTAAGAAAATTACCCACGAAAACGAAGCACTTGACGACATTGAGAAAATGAAATATCTTAAGACCCACTTTCGAGGTGAAGCAAGCAGAGTCATCTAACATCTTCAGATAACCAGTGACAACTACACAGCAAGTTGGAACATTCTCGAAAAAAGATACTTCAATGAAAGATTGATCGTTAACAAGCTAATAGACAAAATTCTAGATACTCCGTCAGTAACTCAAGAATCAGCAAACAAATTAAAGCAACTACATGACACCATTATAGAAAGTTTAGAAGCACTCAACCACCTTAAAATAAACACAACGTCATGGGGTGCCATCATATCAAGACTGATCTACCGAAAATGGGACTCTGAGACAAACAAACTATTTGAACAATCTTTACAACAACCAAAAAAACTGCAGCATCTAGAAGAAATCCTCAGATTCCTACAAACCAGATTCCAATCCCTCGAAGCAGCCGGTCAGAGGAAAAATAAGAGCGCTGAACAAGGACACATTACAACCGAACGCTGTGGATACTGCAACGATGTTAAACACAACATCTGCAACTGCTTTAAGTTTTAAGCACTTACTCCTACAACACGACTTCAAGTGATAAAGGAAAAAAAGATCTGCGTTAACTGTCTGAGACATCCATCATACATAAGATGTTATTCAAGCATTGGGTGCCACACATGCAAAAGACCTCACCACACTATGGTACATGTAAACTTCCAAGAACAACGAAATTAAAATAGACCCAGAGGCAACCAACAGCAACAATACAATAGAAATAATTAACCTAATCAACAGCCGCGACATCCATCAAGGCAATACTCAGCCAACCATGCTAACAGGCAAAACGAATTCGTTCTGTTGGCAACTGCTATGATTAAAGTTCAAAACAATCAAGGAATGTTTGAGTTTCTTCGTGTATTAGTAGATCCAGGATCCCAATGTACATTTATGACAGAAGAAGCGGCATCAATATTAGCTATACCCCGACATCCAATAAGAGCAGAAGTATCTGGACTTGGAAGTACTGAGCCACAAACCGTTAAGTGGATGGTAGATGCTACATTAGAGCCAAGATTTTCCAGCAACTATGAAATAAATGTTCCATGTATTATTCTCCCAAAATTAACTCAGTCACTTCCAAGTGAAGAAATTGACATTAATATCGACGAATGGAAAAATGATGTATTGGTAGATCCTACCTTTAACTGACCTGGACCAATTGACATTATACTTGGTGCAAAAGAATACGGCGAAACACTACTTGAAGGCATCAGAAACACAGAAAATGGTTTACTTGGCCAAAAAACTGAATTTGGTTGGATTTTATCTGGCAACATTTTACATAACGAAAGAAAAAATATTCAAGTAATTAGCTTGATATCTTACATTGAAGAAGATCAACAGCTAACAAAGTTTTGGGAGATAGAAGAAGTATCTCCAACCAGATCGCTTACAGAAGATGAAAATAAATGCGAGGAACACTACCAACAAAATACAGTTAGAAATTCGGATGGACGGTTTCTTCATTTAGAAAAACGGTTTATAAGAGATAAGCAACTCGAAGACAGATACAATCAATTTATAAAAGAATATTTAAATCTAAACCACATGCAAAGATGCAGTCAATTATTTAACGGACGTTACTACATTCCCCATCAGCCTGTCATAAAAGAATCCAGTACGACTACAAAATTAAGAGTAGTTTTTGATGCCTCGAGCAAAACGTCAAATGGAGTGAGCCTTAATAATGCAATGTACGCAGGCCCAAAACTTCAACAAGAATTACCAGATATACTTCTTCGTTGGAGAACGCACAAAGTTGTGTGTGTACAGACAAATAAAAGTTCATGCAGATGACCAAAAATTTCAAATAATTATATGGAGATCTCACCCCAACAAGCCAATGGAAGAATACAAACTAACAACCGTTACATACGGAACTACAGCAGCTCCATATTTGGCCATAAGAACGATCCAGCAATTAGCAGAAGATGAAAAAGACAATTATCCACTAGCCGCCAGGGTAGCAACACAAGATTTCTACGTTGACGACCTCCTATCTGGAACCAACACAGTAGAAGAAGCCCTTGAAGTTCAAGCAGAACTCACACGAATGTTTAAATCAGGAGGTTTTACACTTCGCAAATGGTCAAGCAATCATGTACAACTCCTCAATTTTTTAGATGAAGAGCTAAGAGAAATAACGGAAGATGGCACAATAAAATCGCTGGGTATTCATTGGATGCCTTCTGAAGACACCTTTAGATTCGAGACGCAAATAAACAAAGAACTAAAGATTACTAAACGAACGATTCTTTCCGAAGTTGCCAAGCTATTTGATCCATTAAGATGGTTGGCGCCAGTGGTGATTAAGGCTAAATTATTGATTCAAGAACTGTGGCTTCAAAATTTAAAATGGGATGAGGCAGTGCCAGAAAATATTAAAATTAAATGTAAATTATTTCAAACCGAGCTAATTACTGTATAAGAAATTATCATCCCTAGATGGATGTTCCAAACCATAAATCGTCAAAATCAAATACATGGATTTTGCGATGCTTCTGAAACAGCATATGGCGCTGTTATATACCTGAAAGTCATCGAGCACGACTTAAATAAAACCAAAATAACGTTACTGATAGCTAAATCCAAGATCGCTCCCGCTCGATCAAAAACCACAATATCACGATTAGAACTATGTGCAGCTCTATTACTGGCAAAGCTTATAAAAAGAACATCAGATGCACTGTCATTAAAAGATATAGACAAATTTGCATGGACAGACTCAATGATCACTTTAGCATGGATAAAAGGAGATTTATCGAAATGGAAGACGTTCGTTGCTAATCGAGTGTCAGAAATCAATAAATTACTGCCAGAGAAACATTGGAATCATGTAAAAACGGCTGAGAATCTCGCAGATGCTATCTTAAGAGGCATAGACCCAGCAAAATTAAAACAATGTAAAGTTTGGTGGAATGGTCCAAAATGGCTAGCATCAACTACCATTTCAGAAAATTGTCCAAAGAAATTGGAACTACCAGTAGTAACCGAAGAAATAAAACGTTGTCATACAACATTAATAAAAGAAAATATATGTGAAGTATTTATCACCAATAGATTCTCATCCTTAACCAAGATGGTTCGCGTCCTATCTTGCTGTCGCCGATTGCTAAAAGAAAACTGGCAAAAAAAAAAGTTCTACCAGCTCATGGTTATCTCACAAAGCTTATTATTCTTGATGCTCACAGTCAAACACTGCATGGAGGAAACCAACTTTCACTGGCATATATTAGGAAGCAATTTTGGATAGTCAATGCCAAGAAGGTCATAAGAGCAACAATAGGAAAATGTGTATAGATCAACTAATGGGAAATCTTCCAGCACCAAGGGTAACACCTTCTCGTCCTTTTGAACATATAGGTGTAGACTATGCCAGACCTCTACAAATACGAACAACAAAAGGAAGAGGCCATAAAACATATAAAGGATACATTGCGATATTTGTTTGTTTTTCTACCAAGGCAGTGCATTTAGAAGTTGTTAGTGATATGTCCTCCGATACATTCTTGGCTGCCTTCTGACATTTTATCTCACGAAGAGGTCGCTGTGCACACATGTATAGTGACAATGGTACCAACTTCGTTGGAGCTAGCAGAATCCTGCAAAAAGAAATTTATGACAGAATAGAAAATTCCAATATTCAAGACGCACTCACCTCAGCTGGAACACAATGGCATTTCAATTGCGGACTATGGGAAGCTGCCGTCAAATCGATGAAGTACCGTCTTAAAAGAACTATTGGAGAAACTTGTTTGATATATGAAGAAATGTCAACTCTGATAAGCCAAATCGAAGCCGGCCTCAATTCACGGCCACTCTGCCCATTATCAAACAACGTAAGTGACTTTGATGCACTAACTCCGGGTCACTTTCTTATTGGAAGGCCGTTAGTAGAACCGCCAGACCCAATTAATGCATCAACGACACCCAATTTAACAGAAAGATGGAAGTTAATACAGAAAATTAAAAAAGACTTCTGGAAGAAGTGGACCTGCGACTACCTACATCAACTGCAACAGCGCTATAAATGGAAAAATCAACAAAAAAATCTTCAAGTAGGAGAGCTTGTTATTGTCAAGGATGAAGAGGTCAATCCTAGTAGATGGCCGCTGGCAAGAATAACTAAAGTACACATATCTGATGACAACATGGTACGTGTAGTCACTTTGAAAAAATCTGATGGAAATCCAATGAAACGGCCAGTGCATAAGTTGATTCCAATCCCGTCAGAAAAAATCGATGACATCAGCAATAACGTTAAAGCCAAGCGCCATCAATCGACGCATCCAAAAAAACACACCGTGCTGTGGAGAAAAATTATCATAGCAATTATATTTATTATGACGCTAAAAACTAGTACAGCTCTCAACTTCGAAGTACATTACCCACCATCTGGACTCTACATTGAACATATTGGGCATGCGAAAATTGACCGAGGCACATTCAGAATGGAACTAAGATTTAATAAATCAAAAATTTTAAATGACACCATCAACATAGCGACCTCAATCGACCAACTAGCTTCTCTTTGTGAGAGGACCAGAGAATTAGCATCAAACACAGAGTGCACTTCGCTAATTCACCACATGAAGGAAAAGCAGCAACAAATTGAATGGATGAATAAAGGAATGCAAAGATTATTTTCCAACAACCGCGCCAAACGAGGCCTGTTGGGAAAACTCATGACATCAGTATTTGGAGTAAATGAAGAGGTTTATACAGATATTGAACAGTTAGATAAGAACCAGAAAGAATTGATTAATGCATCAAACCACCAAACAAAGTTTATGCCACATGCCTTAAGTACTTTTAACGACACGGAAGTAAGAATCCATCACCAGTTAGATAGATTTAAGCAGAAACTTAACGAAGCTATCGAAACTATTCACAATATGCATAACTGGTACAGAAAGCTTAATGAAAACAAACTTAATATTCAACTGTTAAGTACATACCAAGTAATGTCGAACTACATAGATGAAGTTACTGACTATCACAACAAACTTCTAGACATTCATTATCATAGAGGACACATTTTTGAAATAATATCTCCAGCTCACGTAGAACAAACCATTGCATCAGCAAATATGAACCTTCCTATAAATATAAAAATAATTACATACCCACTTCTACAAACCAAGATTAAACACAGCAAGGAATTCATCCACGTGTTTGGACATTTCATTATCACGGAAAGCAATGGATTTTTGCTGATAAAAGCAACACTAATTCCTCTAAAAGTGACAGCAGAAGCTTACTGGATTTTAGACATACCAGGTGAACTATAATTCACAGCTGTATTTTCAAATAAATGAAGTAGAACTAAGAAATTGTATCAGCTTTGGCAAAGAAACATTTGTTTGTTCCCCAACCACCACACGTAATATAGAATCAACCACCAATTGTATCATCGACGAAATATACTAACGTTCTCAAAATACTTCCTGCAACCTTCAAAAGAGGACATTTACCTCAAAAATAACATGGAAACGTCTCAACACTCCAAATGCCTGGATGTTTATTACTGCCGAACAGCGCAAAATAGCTGTTCTCTGTAATGGCGTCCGTGAAGATATCAGTCTTGACCATACAGGAATCTTGACCATTTCACAAAATTGCATAATCAAGACTCAGCAAAATGTCCTTACACCACGATGAGCTGAGACGTTTACCGTTACAATCTATGGTGCCCGGATACAACCAAATTTTACGGAACCCCAACTTCCCGGCAATACAGAGATAACCATTTTAGAAGAACCAGTTTTAGACACTTCTTCCTCTTTAAACAAACTGAAACAAGAGGAAATAGACATCCAACAAAAATTAAGTGAATACAGATGGTCCTCAATTCGTCACATGGCAACCAGCAGCACCATCATTTCTGGACTTGCCATCATCACAGTACTGTCACAGTACCTTTATCAGAAAAGGAAATCTAAAAGGTCAAAACCGAAACAAACAGATGAAGACTTTGCCGGAATACCTCTAGCAACTCTCAGAAGCTTTAACAATCTTTCCGATGATGTCAATGAGGCCGGCCAGAATGTCTAAATATAAGAAAATTTTTATATTTAGGCATAAAGACTTTTTAAATATTATTTGGGAATGTAGTCCACCAAACATTCTGCTGACATAGAAAATCAACGAAAATTGCACTCGGATGTTTTCGAATTCCTAAGGCGATGACCTGGGCATTGACGCAATAGGAAATACCAATTACCAATACCTACTTCAAATACCTATCGACACGATCGATTCCTTCGATCCAGGGGACAATGACACGTGCAGTCAGCAATTTTTTGTAAACTTATGTATTAATTTTACGTCATATTTTAGTAAAAAGCATGTATTGATTCCTTCAATAAATTAGTATTAAACCTGTTATGGAATTTTACTCATTACACACCAAACAAATCACTAAGCCTATATCCGGAGTGTGAGGCTGCACTCCATACACAACCGCTACAGTTGTCACCTTACAAAGGGCACTGCGTAATTTGGCAGAATGTCACCCTCAAGTTAACAGGGGCGTCTGTCAGCTTCGTAACAGGTTGCTCTACACAAGGAGCAACTCTGTTCAGGGCTTTTAGGTATTTCTAGCCGATATGGATAAAAATAAGTAAGACATGTCCTGAGCTCGATTTTTAAGACGGTTTTAAATTAAGGTCAGTAGTTCACAAAGTTCCTTTTAAAGGTAGATACCGACATATATTTTTACTTTTTGAGAAACCTCGTTTAGTCCTGGTTACACATTGGTTTTGGGGCAAAACTTAAAAATATTGTCAACAACATGACTTGTGTTTCTTTACTATGTCTTAACAAGAGATTGTGAAGAGATTAAATTGAATACCAGCAGATAGCAGCCCAGGAAGGGGAAATTATATTTGTGTCTATGCTGGTTAGAAATTTGAAAGAACCTCAAATATTATTAAAAGAGGTAAACTATTCATACGATTTAAGCAAGCTCGAGGTACAGTCTAGAATAAGTCATAGCGTGACTTGCCCCCATAACCACAACTAAGGCCAGGCCAGAAATTAAGGAAGCCCTGGGCTTACCACTTATAAGGACTAAACAAATTCCCCTTTTTCTTCCCACCAATTTCCTATTTATTATGTTTTAATTTTCTGCGTGGTATTACTATATTAAATAAATGGATCCACGACGAATCTGATACCTTCCTAGCCCATTAGCACACTCCACGTTATACCGGCCTTGAAAACAGTTTTTTGTAAATATCCTAAAAATAAAAGCTTCTACGAAGTTTTTGATTATAAAATGAATTATTGAGAAAAATGAGTTCTACTATATTACGAAAACAGCATATTTATGCGATGCTTTGTTAACAAGTTATCATATTTTCAATTTTTAACTGTCAAAAACTGTCATTAGCTGCAATGTATTTTGACACTTTTTTTGGTAAACATTTCTTAAAAATCGGTTCAGCGGTTTAACACACACACACATACAGACAGACATCCCGACGATATTACTAAGATAGGTCAAAATACACCCAAATAACACATTTTCGACGTAAGTTTTTTCGTCGAAAATAATACCTTCTCTAGCCATTGCTGCGCTGGCTAGGAAGGTAAAAATATGTAAACCAAGTAATGTAGAATTAATATTTTATATGATTATTTCCATTATTAAATTATAGGCTGTTCCAAATTAACTGTCCAAATGATTTCTAACTTTTTTTTTTATTAAAGATACGAATATTTCAAATGAGCAAACTAGTCTTGGGAAACAATACCCTTTTCACTCTGTATAATATGTGACATGAACTTATGAACTATATATTTGTGGTTTATTGATGTTTCTTCCAGAACGGGTTACAGATGACGGAATAGAATTATGATTAATTTCATTCGATTTCACACCACTGGTAGTCGGAATATCGCCTCTAACAGGAATTGTAATGTCATCATCATTTTCTTTAAAAATCGCCTCAATATTTTTAAGACATATTTTTGAAAAAAGCCTTTTTTTAGATAATTTTTTCTCTAATTCTAATTGGCATATTCGTTGGATCGGTCGAACAAATTCTCCTTGTTTAGTTTTAATTTTTACCACTCTAGGATATCAATTTCTGCCAGGAATAATGTCTCTAACTTTTTCTAGTGGCGAATTGATTCTTTATGTTATGTTAAAATATATTATTAAAACGACATTTCCAATTTTGAGATTAAGTACTTGCTTTTGATATTTAGCAAATAACTTAAGGTTTTCTAAATATTCTTATCAAAATCTTTTTCTTAATGTGTCTCTCAACTTTAGTCGGTACTTATGATGTCTTTTTATATCTTCTTCTTCGATCGCATCAAGATCTGAAATTCTAACTCCAGGAATTTCTTGTAAAAACATGGAAGGTGTAAGAACTGCAAGGTCATTAGCATCTTCTAACATGTACAGCTAATTTCAAAAAATTTGGACTGGAAAAACTTGTTTTTTTATGTTAAGCAGTATATATAAATTATATTGGGTTGACATTAAAATTTTACAGTAGTGTTATGACGTTCAATACGTTCGTGACGTTTTCCATGTTTATAAAATAATAAAATAAATAAAATAAAAATAGGTAACAATATAAATTTTTATAAATAACGTGATTGTTTCTGTTAAATTGAATTTAATTTTGAATTAAAAATCTATATTAGCTTTGCTAAATAATACATTTAAAAAGGTTCGGACTTGTTTGCTGCAGTTCCGCACCTGGGATGATTTATTTCTACCGCAAATGGGTCCTTGGCTGGATTCATCCCCCCGGTATATGAAACCAATTCTCAGGTTTGGAAAAATTTTTAATTTCTTCAATTTTATTCCAAATAAATGGTTTCCATTAAATGGTTCTCTTTATACAAGAAAGTACTGTAGTGGAGTCTGTCCAATAATAAATCTTAATATCAAAACCAAAATTTTATTTAACATTTTTTGACAACTCCTTCAACTCCATAAGTAGCAGCCATCAATTCTAAAGGTGGTAAGTAAGGGTCTTGGATTTCTTTGTAGGCGCCACTCAGGATTTGGCTTCTAATAGTCGCACAAAATTGTCCTTCTCACCCTCCAAGTGCCTTATACATGCTGAATAAGCATTTTCACTGGCATCGCAAGAAACGTGGATGGATGTAAATGAACTGTCACTAATAGGATTTATCTTTCAGCCATTTAAAAAAACTATCTTTTATTTCGCTGAATATCTCTTTATCCCAAGTTATGTTCATGTTGCATAACTTCTAAAACTACAAAAACTAATTATATCGTAAAGTTTGCTTAAAATACTTCTTCAAAACATCTAAGCGATAAACATAAAGTGTCTTCATTTCTGTTCAAAGTAGGTCTAGAATATCTGTCAAATTTGATGTAGTGTTTTTCACATTAGTTTTTATTATTGTGGACTCCCCTCTAAGCTCATATTTTGCTTTTTCTAAAATTTCTGTGGCATTTTCGATGAATTTATTTAATTCTTGTGCTTTTCACACTAGTCATAATATTATCGATATAGAAAACTTTACATAATTTCTCTGTAACTTCTACTGGGTATATTTTACTCAAACCATCTTTTTTCTTGTTTTGCAAATGTTGCAGCTAATAAAAATAGACTACTGTTTATTCCAAACACTACTCTTACATTTCTAAATACGATCAGGTTTTCATCTTGATCATATTAGAAAAATCTGACATAATTACTATCACTTTCTGCTAATTGTATCTGTATAAAAGCCTTTCTTATATTGTCACTCTAATGCTATCTTGCCTAAATCTCAACAAAGTCGATGGAATAAACTCCATCATGTTTTTTTCTTTTTCTAAACAATCATTAAGTGATAGTTCACCAACTTGTTTAAAAAAAGCATTAAAAAATAATTAAATTGGTGTAGTAGTATTCTTAAAATTTTAAACTGGATGATGTGACAGAAAATGACCAGAGTGCTTTTATCCACAGATTTTTCAAATCTTTCTATAATTCCTTCTTTTAGCCAAATTTTAAAAACTTTTCCATATTTCTCATAATAACCATCTTCAACTTATTAAATGAACTTCATAATTTCTTTTGCTAAGTAAAAATTAGTTGGAATGGTTCGATTTTCTTCTATCCAGACCATAACCATAACAGTTGTTTATATTTCAATCTTGCCATTCTTTTCATGGGGTCTTTTATTCCTAATATATCAAGACTCCAAAGTTTACTTATTTTCAAATCTTGTACTAACAAAATTGTTGTTAACATTGATGTATTTTGTACAAAATTTTCTGCATTTCTGACTTTTCCCATAAGGGTCCACCCAAGTAGTGTTTGTAGTGCAACCAATCCACACTTTAAACCATACTTTTTTCCTGTTATCAGTTTGCCTGCAATATCTGCTCCTATTAAGATTTCTATCGGTCAATAAGTTTTGTCAGTAATTTCTACATCAAGTATATAAGTTGATCCACTACCTACAAGAATAATTATCTCTCAAACTTATAAGCTGAATCTTATAGTATTTGTGCTCAACTCTCTTTGTCTGAGAGCTCCCAAATAGTGAGGGAATTAATTTCTCTTCTCGTACTGGCTGATAACCCATTTCAACAGCAATGTTTTGTGTTATATAAGATCTTTGTGATACTTATCCTGTTTCAATTATAGCTCTTGCTTTTCTTGTTTTATTTTCTCCGGTCACTGTGACAACTATGGTTGGCAAATAACTTTTGTTTTACAGCGTCTTGAAACGTGTCCAAATCAAGAATAACAACATTTACCTTCAATTTTTCTCTTTTCTTTTCTAGAGTCCAAGATGCGACTTATAAAGAATTTTCTAAGTAATGGTTACAAAAGTAACATTTTAAAACTGGTTATTTATTCACCAAGTCTACAGTCGTTTCTATTTCCTTCTCTCTGTCGCGCTTTTCTTGGAACTATCTTTCCTCTTAATTACTTTTAAAATCAAAAGCTAAAACAATGAGTTCTTCATTCTCTTCTTCCTTTCCTAAGAAAGCCATCAAGTGTTCTAGTCGCATCTTCATTGTTGACTCTTCTGCAAAATGTGAACTTCTTTGCCAAACTGTTATTAGGTGTTAATCTAGGCATGACTCAAGTGGATACGGCATAGCAACCCAGGTATCAGAAGTTACATCTACGGTCTAAAGAGCGCGAAGTTGGGCAATTTTGTCATAAAAAGTAGAAAGCTTAATTTTCTTACCACTATTACTATTACTAAGAATATGTTTTAATAACTCTCGTATATAAACTTCTAAAAGCAAGTATATTTTTCCAAAACGTTTTTTAGATTCTTCATAACTTTTGGGTAATTTTCTGCTGTCTGTGGGTAGCTCTCTACTAGTATTTATATAACTGGTAACTCTAAATTTTCTATTCTCTAAACTTACAGAATTACTCAAGTTTGGTTACAATAACTGCCCAACTCTTAAGTTTAACTTGTGATATTTTGATGTAATGTATACCACTTGTATTGTATTTCTGTATCTATTGATTTGTTATTAATATCTTCTGACGATAAAATTTGGTCTATTAAAACTTGATTTAACTCTTTAATTCTCTTTATTTTATCATCCATTACTTTCATGTTACTCTGAATTTCTAATAAATCGTATCTCTTTACATCTTACATACATTTTCGAACAATCTCTCAAAAGCCTTCACTTAATTCTTCATTGATCTCTTTGCCTTCTTCATGACTGAAAATCTTAGTCCTGCCACGGTCGCCACTTGTTGCAAAACTATATTTTCCGTTCTACTAATTTCAGCTTTCTTTTATTCAGAACAGAACAGTGCAAAATAATAAAGTTTGTAGAACTTTGTAATGACTTTTGTTCGAAAATGTCTAATTAAAACCAATCTCAACTTGTAATCAAAAACTCCAAATATTTAAATTTCTTCTTAAGGTCAGTAAACAGTTTTAACATCTAGTAGCATTTTAAATGTCTTTCAGTATGATGATGAGAAGCCTTTTTTTAGTTTAGTATTTAGAAGTGTAAAATAAAATAAAAATATACCTATTAGATAAAAGGATCCCGCCCGGAGCTTATGGGCGGTGGTTTTCGGCTGGATTTCTTTTATATTTCAGTATGTTGTAGATCTTGATCATCAGGATGAAAAGCTATTATTACCCCGTCGTCGTCCGACCTATGGTTTCAAAGTTACAGGGATTCAAGTTTTCAGTTTTTAGCTTTTGTGCATTTTTCATAAAAACTATTTCAGGTCATTTCTACCTATTCTGAAAAATTATATTATTGTTCGTTATATATTACACGTTAGGTCACAAGTAGAGCTTTTTATACAAACAAAAAAATTGGACATATTAACAGTTTGCTACATTCAGTGGCGTTCCAAACATAAAAATTATTAAAAAATATTTATTCAAAAAACGATGCTTTACAAAATTGACTATAAAAAAAGAACAAACTGTTGAATTTTTTTTGATTTCTCCTCTCTTTTAGGAATCTCCCAAAGAAACCAGAATATGTATAAATGGTAAAAATCGGTTTGTATAGTTTTTCACACATCGCTGTAAAACTCTAAGGTTTTTAGGATTTTAATGCTTTTTTTTTAGAAATGCAAAATACTTTGGTTTTTTTCAACGATAATATTTAAATAAATATAATTATAAGGTTAATGGAATGATTTTTGTTGCTCGCAGTACTTTTTTAATCATTTATTTATTCAGTGGCGTGCAATTTACCAAGATAAATATTCGAAATCCTAAATTCTTTGGACGTTGATTTTTTGGCGACATTAAAAGTAAAATAAAAACGTTTAACAATATGATCTATCAATTTGACAATGGCAGGTTAGTCAAACGACCTAAAGGTGAGCTCTACACGAAAAAAGTTATACCGGGTGGACCAAAAGAAATCGGATAATTTTTTTTCATTATAACTTTTAAAGTATACAATCGATTTTAATGGGAAAAACTGCGCTTGGCAGAGTATTAATCAGAGTTCTGATTAAATATAATTTTTTTAACACTTCAAAGATGCTCGTTTATTCTTATCTTGCGAACATGTTTTATTTTCGTACGCCATCATGAATTTTGAGATATCGGACAAAAAATATATTTAGTCAAAACTCTGATTAATTCTCTGCCAATTGCAGTTTATCATATTAAAATCGATCATATAGTTCAAAAGTTATAATGAAAAAAATTTGTCCGGTTTTTTTTTGGAACACCCGGTATAACTTTTTTTCGGGTAGAGCTCACCTTTAGCTCCACCAATGTCAAATTGACAGATCATACTGTTAAACTTTTTTATTTTACTTTTAATGTCGCAAAACAATCAATGTCAAAAGAAGTTAGGATTTCGAACATTTATCTTGGTAAATTCCACGCCACTAAATGAATAAATGATTAAAAAGTACTCTGAGCAACAAAAATCATTCCATTAACCTCATAATTATATTTGTTTAAATATTATCGTTAAAAAAAGCGAAAGTATTTTGCATTGTTAAAAAAAACATTAAAATCCTAAAAAGCTTAGAGATTTACAGCGTTTTGTGAAAAACTTTACAAACCGATTTTTACCATCTATACATATTTTGGTTTCATTGGGAGATTCCTAAAAGACAGAAAAAATCAAAAACAATTCCACCGTTTGTTCTTTTTTTATAGTTAATTCTGTAAAGTATCGTTTTTTGAATAAATATGTTTTATTAATTTTTATTTTGGAACGCCACTGAATGTAGCAAACTATTAATAGGTCCAATTTATTTATTTATGTATTGAGCTCTACTTGTGGCCTAACTTTTGATATACAACAGACAATAATATCATTTTCCAGAATAGGTAGAAATTACTTAAAATAGTTTTTTGTGAAAAATGCACAAAAGCAAAAAACTAAAATTTTGAACCATAGGCCGGACGACGACGGGGCAATGATAACTTTTTATCAGGGCATCAAGATCTACAACATACTAAAATTTAAAAGAAATCCAACCGAAAGCCACCGCCCATAAGCTCCGGGCGGGATCCTTTAAAGTATCTTATTTTGTCAACAAACCTGAAAACGCGACAGGTATATACTTAATTGCTTTTTTTTCAATGTTACCATCAAAGTTTGTTGAAAATGCTACCTACTACTACTACTTCTACTCTTTAATGAATCTTTGGCAGCCTGTATGTTTATTCTTCTAGACCATTTTTAAAAGTTTACGGCCCAAGATATTTTATGGCAGACATTGTTCGACATGGTTCTGGAAGTCAACGATACTGGAAAAAGAAAAAGAAATCAAGCCGATAACATTTAAAAGTGGTCCCAAAAAAAAATTATGGCATCTTTTATTTATAGAATAAACTACTGTTCGGCTTACGTTAAAATGATGTGCTACAGCTGAAAATGAACAACCATTTTCCAAATTGGTAACAATTTTGGCTTTTAGCTCTTTGGTCGTGTGTAAAGCCATTTTAGGATTAAATACTATGTTCATGTATTTATTTTTCTGTAACTGATGACCATTTTATTATTTTACTTGTCACTGACTGTTTTTAAATTGTTAGAATACTGAGATTTTGATAAAATTGATGGTGGCTTAGAATACACTGCTCAAATTTAAAAGAAAAAGTAATTTAAAGAGTCGTATCAGTTTTTTTTAATCAGTTGTACGTACCAATCTTAAATTTTAAAATAAGTACTGTGTAATATTTTGAAAAAAATCTAAATCAAATAAAAAAGATAATATTAAGATTTATTATTTTACTATTTTAATTCATTTAGACTTCGCACATACAAATAAACATTTTAAAGTTAGTAAAATATCTTCAATTTAATATTTTAGAAAATTGTTTTTTCTGATTTTTCTTATTAAGCAAGCATCTGTGTATCACCCTTTCCTGTAACAGTTCTAAATTATCAAATCGGTTTCTCCAAACCTAAAAAATAAAAATAAATGTTTATTTTTAAAATAAACCTTTAAAAGGAAAGCTAGTTAAATAAACTTAGAATTTTTTTTCAACTTTCCAACCCTAAAAAAATGTTTCTAGAAGGCATAGGCAAAATATTATAAACCTCCATTTAGCCTCGTTTCGTCTCAAACAGTATATTTTATTATTTCTCTTGAGCAGCGCACAGCGGTTCAAAAGCACAGACGGAGAATGATAATTTACATAGATCGAAAAATCTTCAAATATCAAATATATGTTTGTTATAAAGTCAAAGAACACCCAAAACACAAACCAGAACTATATAGAAAGGTAAAAAGTGTATCACTAACCTCACACACCCTCACTTCGTGCTACAAATCATCTAATTTTAAGTTTTAATTTTATTTTCAAATTTGCTCCGCATAAAGTTACTTAATTTAATTAGTAATTCAAAGTATTAAAACTTTATTCTAAACTTTTCTGACTGTTATTGGTTTTATAGCTATGGTGAAATTATTGTCTTTGTGGTTATTGTTGACCATGTATCTTACGTCTTGTATTTGTCCGAAACTACCACAAAAACCTTAGCGTTTATTTTTATTCTTAATCCCTCACCTACCCTAATCTTTGTAGGTTTGATTTTTTTAAAATAGTAATTTGTTGACGGGGTATAAAATATTTTATAATAATCGAATTAAAAATAAAGAAGTAATTAAGAAATAAATATATAAAAAAATTATTTAAAAAATTTCAAAAATATTAAGTGTCAAAAAGCAAGTCCATAACAAAATGTATCTTTATGTAATATGTCAAAAATTTTAAGTGTCAGATGGATCTTTATTAAAAAATGTTTAAAAAAGCAATTTACACCAAAATGCAATTTTTATAAATAAAAAAGTTATAGGTCAGCTCCTTAGAAAATTGGTGGTTTAATATTCGAAGTTCAGCTGCATAAATGCATATTTGTCAAAATCCCCTCGTATCCAGTGGCGGCTGCTACAGGGAGGGCAACAGGGTAGTGCCCTCCCAAAACAACCAGTATTTTTAATTGATTTAATTTAAAAGACTTAAATCTTTCCTTACGACATGTCTAGTTCTTTTTTTTAGTCTGTGGTTAACTGGGTAAGCTTTTTTAGCGTAAATAATTACAAGCCGGCATTTCATAGTTAAACACATCTTGATACTCGAGTCAGGACATGACTACTCGTTATTATGTATCTCGGCAAGAAGTACCTAAACCCCCAAAAACATTGAATTTGGCCCACCCTGTAACAGGTGGCTCAAAAAGAAAAGTTAATCAAGTTTTTGAAGTCTTAATTTAAGGATATAAAATTAGTGTAAAATGTTTTTTATGATTTGAGGTCATTAGGTGAGAACACTTTTTTTAATAAAAAAATTTTGCCCACAACACACCTGTCTATTTTTTAAGTAATGACCACTAGGCAAAATAATAGTTTTACTTCGCCGAGAGCCCACATTTATCTTCTGTGAAAATTTTTGAAAGTAACCGCTAAGAGAGTTCGCATAGGTGCCAAACTAAACCGATATCTTTTGAGCGTCGTACTGACCAAAGCAAGTATATCATTAATTTTTAGGACAAAGTATTCATGTCCTTTCAAACGCATTTTTTAATCCACAGAAAAAAATTTGCTCGTTACTAATTACATATTATTTTTGACGTAAGGATACTATTAATACATAAAGGCCAATCTTATGGTAATATAGATTGTAAAAATCAAGATAAGGCCTTGTCATGAAACCGACGATATTTTATAGGACAAGCGTTTTGGGTATGTTTGATATCACAAAATTTTTAAATTTATGCAAAAAAATAATTTTAACTCTTTATTGATTTTTTATCGTCACGCAATTGAATTTTGCGCCTGCTAGGGATCACCTGCAAGAATTTTCAAAATTATAATTCTTACTGAACCGCTTTAGTAGAATAAAAAGCATCATGATAAGAAGGGATTGCTTTTTAAATATTTTTTTTGCTTAACGTTAAAAAAACAACAAATTTATTCCAAATTCAAAATTACTCTTAGACTTCTTTCTACCAAATGAAATTTAATTTTGAATTCTTAATTATTTTTAACTTTAGGAAAAAATCCAATGTCAATTTTGGTTTAGAATTGAAAAACCATTTAGAAAAAATTGTAAAATGCAGGAAGTTTACTTATTTTAGCTCACACTACTACTATACTATAGCAGTGTGAGCTATGGTGATCCTAAATTTTTCGAGAAAAAAAAAGTTGCTCCGATTTCAAAAATTTTTATATATCTTTGCGTTTCAGATGATTTTGATACTTTTTTGTTTCGCCGTCTGTCTGTCTGTCTGTCTGTCTGTAACGACCAACCCGCATAACTCAAAAACCGCTTGTCCGATTTAAATAAAATTTGGTACCAAGGCTGGGTCTTCGGCCGTGATGGTCCCATTTAAAAATGAACAAAATCCACCGAACCTTAGCCAAATTAAAGGGTGGGGGTAGATTTCAAAAATTAGAGTTTATGTTAAAATATGGCGTGTGTGACATCAAACGAAAGGTAATTAACTCTGAAGCTAAAAAAAATTAATTTTAGTTTATTTAAAAAAAAGCGTGGGGGTAGATTTCAAAAATTAGGGTTTAAGTGAATATATGGCGTGTGTGATATCAAACGAAAGGTAATTGAGTCTAGAGTTAAACAAAATACATTTTAGTTAAAAAAAAGGGTGGGGGTAGATTTTAAAAATTAGAGTTTAAGTCAAAACATGGCATGTGTGGTATGAAACAAAAGGTAATTGAGTATGGAGTTGAATAAAATATATTTCAGTTTTTAGTTGTATTTGCCACCACGTACACTATAACTCATGGGCGCACCCAGGGGGGGGGGTGGTCTCGGGACCCGGCCCCACCTAGGCCTTAGATTTTTTTACATATTTTCGACATATTTCATGACAAAACACAAAAAATAGCTTAAAATTCGACATCATGAGGCTTCGGCCACCCCCCGAACCCCCCCCCCCAGAAGAGACCTCGGGGCCCCCCAAGACATATTCCTGGGTGCGTCACTGTATAACTATAGTACCTAGTGTGAGCTTAGGGGCCCATAGATTGGAAGAGTATTTTTTATGTTTTGAAAAACTCAAAAACTAAAATGTTCTATTTTTTATTTGTTTTAAGTATCTTAAACAGCATTAAAACTTCTACTAGTTTACCAATTTAAAGTGTTTTCTATCTTTAATAGTAAAAGAGTTAGCAATGATGGACACTTAGCTTGGAACACCCTCTATATTAATAAAGTAAATTAAAAGAAAAGCTGTAAAAAAGGTATATTTTTTTGGATTTGTTATATTAGTTACCTATGACCCAAAGTTAAATTTTCGTTCGAGGATTCCCGATATTCCAGCTTCAGAATCCAAGATGGCGACTGCCAAAGTTAAGAAAAAATTAATTCTTTGTAAATAAAATGTAAATATTTGAAAAGCAGCTGTGCCAAATGACAATATATTATATACTTTTGAAATCAGAAAAAGGAGCCCTATGGATTAAAAAAATTACCCAAGGCAAAAATTCAGATTCTGATATATCAGAAAAAATCTTTTAACTTTACTAGTTTAGACGTTACTATAAATCAATATTAACGTAGTAGTAGAGTAAATTTGCAGGGTATTTCAAAAAAAAGCTGCAAAAAGGGTATATTTTTTTATATTTGGCATAGTAGTAGTTAACACCAAAAGCTAAATTTTCACTCGAGGATCCCCGATTTTCCGGCTTCAGAATCCAAGATGGCGGCTGCCAAAGTTAAGAAAAAAAATGAATTCCCTGTTTTAGGAGAAAATACATTTTTAATAAATTTACTTTAAGGTGCCCGTCTCATCCCTATTTCTGAGATAAATTACACAATTGCATGTTGGAAATTATCCATATGATGCTTTTTCAACCAGGTCATCCAGGGAGAAACTGGTAGCATTAGAGGAATTTTTGTTTTTTCTAGTAAATTCTTCATCGAATTTGGGGGTGCTGACTTTTTTTCTTTTTTTGAAATTTGCCTTATTTTGGGTTTTATCAAACATTTTAGAAATTAATTTTTTTGAAATTTGGCAACGATGCGTGTTTGTGCTCCCCTATTTTCTCCTCCACAGCTTTATTCTAAAATATGCACATTTTTCTATGGGTTTTTCGCATTTTGCCATCGTTTTAGACCATATTTTCAAAATCGGAAAAAAGTGAGCACCCCGAAATTCTTTTGTTTATCTAACACAACAAAAAAATAAGTCATAATTGGTTTCTATCATATGGCTTGATCGCCCAAATTTTGAAATTGCATGGGTTTTTTTGTAAATTTATTTTGATCACGTGATCGTCGATTCACTGACTGCGAAAAAGGAAGATGAAAGAGAGAGACGTGATCTGTCGTGCAAAGCAGAAACCCAGTGAGTCAAAAACTAGTGTTTTGGGAAATTTTGGTTGAAGTTTATTTAACTACATACTAACCATAGTTTATTTAACTACATAGTAACTACATTCAACTTCCTTGTTTTTTAAGATAGCCACATTCTAGAAAAACTCTCTGGTGCCGTTTTTACGGTTATTTCAATAATATAAAAATCTCATTTTCGAGTAAGTTGAGTTACTAGGTTTTTGCTTTGCACGCCAGCGGTACTTTCTGATAGAAATATGTAATTTTTTCTTAATTCTTAATTTAGTTTTGACATCAATTACACAGCGGCGCTGTTACACTAGGACAGCTGTTTTTGACTTTTCCAGTAAAAACAAATATTTCTAACCCAAGAAAAATAAAACACTAAATAAAAATTGATTTAAACGAAAAGTACAGGCTGCTTTCTTTTTTACAAACGCAAATACTGGTACCTGTGAATAAAAAATTCTACGAACCACAATATAGCTGGCAAAACGCGGTTTTCAAATTTAGATTGAGAAAGTACATTCCCGAAGTAGTATCAAAGTTTATCACAATTTTTGAGAAAATAACATAGTACATATACCTCAAAAGCGACAGCAGCTAGTTGTTTTCACAAATAAATTGAAAATTTCATTTTCAACAAAAATAAATTTACCTCAACACCCAGAATGACTAGGTCTTTTCCTATGGATAGCTGTACATGCCTCCTGGCGAAAATTTGTTTTTTAAATAAGACAATTTGTAGTATTACCAGAGACAATATAAGAATGAAAATAAAAAATTGTTAGAAGTCAGGGTGCAAGCATAACAGAGATGTGGGGACATGCATTTTTGTAAACGATAAGGTAAAGTTTTGACCAATTGTATGTTTACTGCCTTCAATAAGAATCTTCTTTTTTATGCTATTATTGGAGACAACATATAAGAAATAAAATAAAAAAAACTATAACTTAAAACCTGTATAAAAAAAATCTACTTTAATCAGTGACTCCTATCCCTCGATAGCCAGATCTTAGATCAATAAACAATGCCCCCATATAATAAACAAAGATACCAGGAAATGATGTAACTCTATATTCATAAAAATTCTACTATACCTATTAGGGACATTTTGAAACACTTTGACAATTGTTATCGTTATAGTTGTTGTCTAGGTATCACAACTTAGGTTGAATTACTTTATTTGCCTGACTATTTTTAGACTTACCTTTAGTAGAATCTTCTTTAATTAAAGAATAATACTTTTAAGCTAATTATTCTTACGTCTAACAACTGACCTCAAAATGTCTAACGTTTGGTAGTTTTTTTAATAAAAATAGGCTTAAAAGTATTATTTTTTAATTGAGGAGGATTCTATAGTAAGTGTAAAAATGGCCAGGAAAACAAAGCCAAATTAGTCAGGTTGTAAAACCTTAAAAATAACTATAACATTAACAGTTGTCAAAATTTTTAGAGTTTTAAAATGTCCTTATTATCTCTGTCTTTCCAACTAAAAATATAATGGGTAGATGTAAACTCCAGTTCAAAAAAATTGAGACAAAATTTACTGACAGTTTGATGAGTCCGACATTTAAATGTTAATTGTAATGTTACATTTGTCAATAAAAAGTGTCTCAATTATTTTGCATTGGAGTTTTATGTACCTATGAGAACTTTCTTGGTGTGTTCATTGAACATTTTTTAAAACAACCTGTTCTACATTTATAGGTCGTTTTTGACAAAGCATGTTAAAAGTTATCAGGTAGGATATTTCAGCTCAAACCACATTTTAGGTTAATTTAGATCAAGTTTGGATCAGGGTGTTTATTCTTGATTGTCTGTACCGTGAGGTGAGCGCTCACCTTGTGGATTCATTTCCCCGTGTAATAAGGTGGTGAAATCATTTCAAGTTCACCCGTGAAAGTGAAATTTTCACTCACCTCACCTTACAGAAAGTAGAGAATAACCATCCAGAGCTGATAAAACGCACCCTTCAATTTGTTTTTTTTTTAAAGAAGGCAAAAACAGATTTTATTGTTTGCAGAGGAGTTTTGTGTTTCTCTCAGAATGTAAGTATCAACAACCAATAAAAACATTTTTATTAAAACATAGATTTGTTCAAAAATATTATCTTTTAACAAAAACACTTTCTTTAAACACAAAAATATTTACAATCATTTTGGCCTCCTAAAAGAAAAACAGGAATCTAATATTTTTTAAAGAAAATGTCAAATTTTTTTTTTAATTAAAAAAAGTTTTTAAACAATTTCTAATTGAAGAAAATATTTTGGGACAATTTCGTTCCCCTCCTTCAAACAAATTTTAGAAACTTTATAGTAGTACATAATTTGACATAGGTGCACTATAAATGAAGCTCAGAAAAATTACTTTTACATTTATTTATTGTTTAAAAATATTTATTATTCTATTGCTACAAATAACAAATATATTGCTGCCGATTTATTGTTTTTTTTAAATAAATTACAGCATAGTAATAAAAATAGAAAACTTCTTAACAGGAGCTTGAAAAAAAATGATTAGAAAATATCTCTGAAAATACACTCAACTACAGTTTTAAAAAACAACCAATTATTTTTTTATTTAGCAAAACTATTTTCTAACATTTAAATTTACAGCCTACTCAGTTATTATTAATATAAATTTACATTCTATATTCTTATAAATAAACTCTAAAATAGTTCTATAATCAAATTCAAAATAATTGAGACACTTTTTATTGACTGTTTGACAGATGTGGCATTATTAATAATCTTTAAATGTCAGACTCGTCAAACTGTTAGTAAATGTTGTCTCAATTTTTTTGAATTGGAGTATATAGAGCATACACACACAAACAGTTAGGTTAGGTTAAATTTTTTATATTATAAAAAACAAATGTTTGACTGATTTGTGTTCAAAATAAAATTTTACAGAAAAGACAAAAAAGGTCTATGATGCCATTTATAAGCTGTCTGGATCCTTTTTTTATCCTTGCTTCAATTAACGTTATTATTACATTTTTTTGCAAATAATTTTATATAGGATATCCATTATGACTAGGGCTAATTGATTATGCAAAAAACTTATTTTTGAAACAAATGTCACATATCATCGAACCAACGACGATGTACTAGTAGCTCCTGTAATTTGTTGTGGAAATTTTAAACTGTTGATTTTGAGTACCTGATTTCTTATGGAGTGTGAACTTGTATTGCACTTAGTAAATCCTAATAGTCAACCACCATCATTATTTCTGAAAAAAGAAATTTATCATGAACATAAAAAGCACATTATACACGAAATTATAAAACTGGCACTTTTTGCAAAGCAATTCACCAAATTGTAGAGAAAAAATCCCCAAGATAATAATAGTTATACAGATGTATTTCACTGCAATACAGATGAATTTCGCTACACAAAAATATTTTCACGTAGATTAGGGGTTTTTTATTTATAATCTATATTTCGATATATGTTTAGCAATTTCGGTTAGTACAGTAATTTGCATAAAGCAATAAAAAAAATAATATTAAATGTATCTTTTAATATACAGGCCGTTTCAACAAAAACTTAACAGAGGCCCTTTGGGGCACTTCAAAAATCCACGAACACGTGGATTTTGTTATGCTTTACTAATATATTTTGGATATGAAAAGTGGGTCTAATGATACCTTGTTTTGAAGGTCGTTTGAATATTTCTACAACCATGTAAAAATTTTGAAAAGATTTTGATTTTATATTTTTTGGATTTAATATGAATAAATATGAAAATTTGAAGGCAAATATGTCAAAAACTAATCAATAGATTTTAAAATTTTTACATTGTTGTAAAGATATTTAAGAAACCTTCAAAATAAGGTATCACTAGGGGCAAAGCATACCCCGTAAAGGACATGCATGCTACAAAAATTTCAAGATAGCTAAAAAGTGTCCCCCTTGGAAACAATATCGACGGTTCCAAGGGTTTCTTCAAATTCTATCAAGAAATACCTGAAAAGGTATTTTTGTTGAAACACCCTGTATATGGGTACATGGAGGATTAACTAAAAGCAGATATTCCTTTCTAATGGGGAGGATTTTGACTTTGCAGAGCTAGGTGTAATAGTATGTCAACTCGATTTTTTGCAAGAAGAACTAAGTTTGTTAGGGTCTAATAATGTCAAAAATATAATTTAGATAAAATTTATAAATTTTCTAAAAACTCACACAAGCATAGATGACAAAGCAAAATTATCATTCCAGCTTCCCTTATTTTTGTCTACTCTCTTTGTTCCTTTAGTATAAAGATGAAAATCCAATGTAACATAGCAATGTTCATCCCCAACTGGATTTTTCCTAAAATAATAAAACATAATAATTTTACTACATTTTTATGCAACTTACGATGGTTTCTAGTTTTAAGTTTTAGCTATTGTTTTAATTTAAAGGTTTTTTTATTCTTAATAGCTTTAAATATATTTTTGTTTCTAAAACTTATTAAAAGGTCACATCAAAAGATATGTATGCTTTGGATTTATAAATAACAGGTCATTTCATACCAAATTAACCAGCCTCCAGTATTCATCAACTCCGATTTTAATGATTTTTGGTACAGTTATACTAACCATTAATAAACTGAAAAATCAAAAATTTCAGAATTTTTTGACAAGTAGTTCTTTTAAATATTTTTTTAAATTGCAAGTTTGACCTGACAAAAAAAAATATCTCAAATAAAAAATAGAAGTCAGGGTGCAAGCATAACAGAGATGTGGGGGACATGCATTTTTTAAAATATGTGAAGGTAAAGTTTTGACCAATTGTACGTTTATTGCATATAACAAGAATCTTCCTTTTTTATGCTATTATTGGAGACAACATAAGAAATAAAAAAAATAATAAAAAATCATAACTTAAAACCTGTATAAAAAAAATCTACTTTACCCAGTGACTCCTATCCCTCAGCCAGCTTTTAGATTAATAAACAATGCCACAATATAATAAACAAATAAAAAATTCTACTATACCTATTAGGGACATTTTGAAACTGTAACAGGGGCCTGTGTATGACAGTGGTACTGTCACCTCAAGTGGCCAAGGCTTAAATGTTGTAAGCTACTAACTTAGGCTACAACTTATATAAATTATAAAAAGATTAAATGTTACTATATGTTTCCTAGCTTAATGTCTATATGAGAGCACATATTTTCTGAAACATTCCTCAATATTTCAGAATGTTTCTTCAATTTTAACGGATCACAACACCTGGTGGCAAATATTTTATATTTTGGCGTGTTCTTGCGACAATTTCTTGCAGGAATTTTCCTGTATCAAACAGGCACAGATTGTCTGGTCTGATTGGCTGGGAATCACTCCGAACCGAACCGAACCGAACCGAACCGAACCGAACCGAACCGAACCGAACCGAACCGAACCGAACCAATGAAAAAGTAGAAATTATAGGAATAAACAAGTTTGCACACTGACTGACGGGGGGAGGAGGAGGGATGAAAAAAAGGGGGTATTTTTATTTTAGCTTTAATTTAACTACACCGAATTAATATTCAAAATATAACTTTTTCCTACAGCACATACACATATTATGTACGCATGATAATACGAATTTCAAACAATTTTGTTCAGATTTTTTGTTACTTTTATTTGGTTAATAATTTCTCCATAATTTCTCCATTTTGAAATTTGGCACATATTTTCCTAAAGCCTTGATAAAAAAATACTTTTTTTTCAAAAAATCAAAAATAACTTTTTTGAAAAAAATAAAAAAATGTTTTTTTCAAAATTAAAAAAAAAAACAGATGAAAATATACTAGGTCACGTGACACATAGTTGGAAAGGTATTTAAATTGTCTTTACAAAGAGATATACCCTATTAATCTGCGGTAAGTGGTCCTCAAGATATTTTAATTTTTGTGAAGCTGTGTTAGACCAAAATGGGTTAATTTTTTGATTTTTGAAAATTAATTTTAAAAAAACTACCAATCAGAAAAAAAAAAATATTTTGGTATTTTGATCCCACCCATATAGAGAATATGTGTACCAAATTTTATCAAAATCGGTGAAATGGTCTGCCAAACCTCTGGGTAATTTGATATGAAATTACCCTATTTTCTCACATATCTCAAAAAATACCCCAAAAAAAGAAACAAAATTTACACAAAAACAAAATTTTCATTAATAAAAAAGTTATAGACCCCTTCCCAAAATGCAGACTTATGGCTTACTATATTAAAATATGGTTTTCACCTTTCAGCTTCGCTTGAAATTTGAGCATCGTAAAGGTGGGACAGTTTTTTTCTATCTCCCCTAGAAATACCCTAAACCCCTCAAAAACATCGAATTTGGGACACCCTGTACAGGCTGTTTCATTATATTTCTACCGTCCAATTTTTCCAGAATTTTTGTCCTAAAGGAAAAAATTAAAAAGAGATCTGCAAATGTTTTCCTTTTTGTTTACGGTATGATATTTATTTTGGCAGTTTCCATATACAAGTGGCAGGTAAAAGTAACTTTTTTTTAAGGAAAAAAACCCTATATATTTTTACATTCATATTATGAATAGGGCTTAAAATCTTCCTTCTAAATTAATAACATACTTTATAGCTGTGAACAATAGTTTATGAGATATAAGCACTTCTTTTTTAATAATAAAAAAAAGTACCACTCGGCACCCCTGGTATATACCACTTTTTTAAGTTATATGTGACAGGTTGTGAGAAAATCAAAACAATTTTGATGGTCAAATGTCATTTTTAGATGTTATAGACATCATATATGCCCATTGAAATCAGTAAAAGGTGAAATTATACTAGGAGTGCTACCATATTTTTTAATAATTGTAAAAATTTTAAATGGTTATGTCTTGTATAAAGTATATTATAGTTTTATAAAGAAGATTTTAGGCCTTATTCATACCTGTAAAAATATATATGGTGTTTCCTTTAAAAACACATCACTTTTATCTCCCCCCCGCATATGGTAAATTTTAAAATAAATGTCATACTGTAACCAAAAAGGAAAACATTTTCTAAACACTTTTTAATTTGACTAGTAGATTTAGCACTTACTCGTTTTGTAACTTCCGACTTCTTCTGTTATAACGTTCCAAACTCCTAAACTTCTTTGTACCCCAATTTTGTGGACGCCCAGGGGTCATTTTGCTCCCAGGTTCAAGTTCACGGTGCATAAATCAAAACAGTGACTTATAAAGTTCACCAAGAACACTATTTCTCACAAATATTTATCGAAATTTTCAAAAATGTTCTATCTATCTATCTATTGTTGGGTTCTTGGCTTTACCCTGTCTTTGGGTAATTAGCCAGCTCTTGGTAGTTGAGATTGGGGTAGTCTGGCTCTCTAGGCCACCCAAACTCAGTTTCTTTTTTTTTGCTCTTTGACTCTTCTAATCAGCTTCAAATCATCTCTTTTATTTTTGTAGATGTTTCCCTTCCTATTTGATAACTTTGTAGTTATGTTGTGTTTCTTCTTAATGCTTTTCAGTGTTTCTTGCTTGTTTTGTATATATGTATATCTATTTCACTGTAAATTTTTAAACTGGGATTGGGAGTGGGTTTCAAAAATGTTAAAAACAATCAAAACTGTTTAAAAAGATCAAAATTTTTAAAAAAATTGACATAACCTGTCTAATCAAACAAGGCCAACAAAAAAATAATCACAGGCTAAATAGTAACGCCGCCCGTGTTATTTTTTTTCGTTCGCCACATATGAGTCTAAATTTGGTCTCTAGATGACGCCCATCGAACAAAAACGGACAAAATTGATGGGGGAATATTTGAGAGAGACAAATATTAAAGTCGGTAAAGGACAAAAACTATTATAGGCAACCAAGCCAGGGGAATCTCTTTATCCCTCCGTTAATTTTTTGGCTGTTCCAAAATTTCCGTAGATTGTGACGCTGGCCTTAAGTGGGACCTACTTAATTTAAAAATGTAAAAAAATTGACACTTGTCACTTCAAAACAAAATGGCCGCTAAATTAAAGAAAACTCGTTTTTCTTGTATATTTTCTTTATTTTTTGTGCGATATTTATTTTTAATGGCTCATATTAAAGCTACTGACAAGTTCTTTAAACTTATCGAAAAATAAATATAGATTCCACAGTGAACAAAAAGATGGCGCTTAATATGTCAAAAATAAAAGAGACCTTCATAATCTAAATACCAACTTAAATTTTTGGAAAATTTTTTTTGGATATTATCGATAGTAAGCCAGATTTTATAAAAATTTATAAAAAGTTACCATTTGACATTAAACATTTAAAGATGGCGGCCGAAGTTCAGATAAAAAAGTAATTTTTTTGTTCTATTTATACTAAATAGGGGTCGCTGATTTTAAATGTTTCATAATAAATGACACATGTCTATTATTAATCAAGATGGCGGCGTTCAAAATATAAAAACAACAGTATCTAATTGGTTTGGTAATTTTTTTTACCGCGATATGTAGTTTTATATTACTCTTAATTAGTTTTAAATTACAATGTATAAAAAAAATATCATTTATTTATTTTTTAAAGATGGCGGCCGAGAAGTAAAAAAAAATAATTTTTGTTTGTTTTTTCGAAATTTAACAAAAAAAACTGGAAAAAACAATACATATCGTTAAACAAAACACAGTTATTACAAAAATATCAAAAAAGTTGACATATGTCACGTACCGGGTGATTTTATTGAATTGGCCATATTTTACTTAATAGTTATATCCGGTAATATTGATCTAACAGTAACGTTTTCATAAGCAAATTTAAATAATTTTTTCAAAATTATCAGAATCTAATGGTTTATTTAGCCGTTATTGAAATATTTGCATTTTAATAACCTAAATAAACAATAAGGATGTTGCCATTTTGTTAATGAATATAATTATTAAAATGTAAATATTTCAACAACGGCTGGACTAACTGTCAACATATTATATATTTTTGAAATCAGAAAAAGGAGCTCTATCAATTTAAAGAATTATATACAGGATGTGAACCATATGTCAATAGTTTGACAAGTGTATGACATATGTCAATTTTGACATCAGATTCTGATAATTTAGGAAAAAATTATTTAACCTTTGTAATTTAAACGTTACTGTTAGCTCAATATTAAGCACGTGACATATGTCAACTTTTTTGACATATTTAAAATATCAGTGTTTTGTTTAACGAGATGTCTTCTTTTTTCTCTTTTTTTTTTGTTAAATTTCAAAAAAATAAACAAAAATGTTTTTTTTACTTTTTCGGACGTCATCTTTAAAAAATAAATAAATTATATATTTTTTGTACATTGCAATTTAAAACTAATTAAGATTAACATAAAACCACATATCTTGGTAAAAAAAATTACCAAACCAAAAAGCTATTGTTGTATTTATATTTTGACCGCCGCCATCTTGGAATAATAGATATGTGCCATTTATTATGAAATATTTAAAATCGGCGACCCCCATTTAGTATAAATCGATATTATCTGAACTTCGGCCGCCATCTTAAAATGTTAAGTGTCAAATTGTAAATTTTTATAAATTTTTACAAAATTGTTTTTGTAAAAATTTAATATGGTCTACAGATTGTAAAGGTCTCTTTTATTTTTAACAAATTAAGCGCCATCTTTTTGTCGGCTGGGAAACTTATCATTTCTTTTAAGCACGTTTAAAGAGCTGGTCAGTAGCTTTAATATAAGATACTAAACATAAATATCTCACAAAAAATAAAGAAAATATCGAAGAAAAACAATTTTTTTAAAATATAGCCGCCAGTTTGTTTGGGAGTGACAGGTCTAAATTTTTTTACATTTTTAAATTGAGCAGGTCCCACTTAAAGTAAATTTATCAAAATTAATTTAATTTCTTTTAAAACAAGGAAATCATTTTTTTTTCTTAAATTTGACAGCCGCCATCTTGGATTCTGAGGCCGGAAAATCGGGGATCCTCGAATAAAAATTTAGCTTTTGGTATTAGGTACTACTATAAATATAAAAAATATACCCTTTTTGCAGCTTTATTTTACAAATTTACTCTACTATAGAGCTATTGAGTAAAATATAGTGAATTTTTTACATTTTCAAACAGACAAATGTCATTTATTATGAATTTTTTTAAATCAGCGACTCTTGTTTAGTATACATTTAATAAATTTTAATATAATACTGACAAAGAAAGAAGGAAAAATTTCGGAATTATATTTTGTAAAAATAATTTGGTTTCTAGTTTATGAAGGTCTCTTTTATTTTTGACATTTTACTGGTGAACTTCTTTTTTTTTCACTAAGTTTAATAAACTGGTCAATAGCTTTAACAGGAGCCGCCAAAAATAAATATTACACAAGAATTATAGAAAATATCAAAGAATAACTAATTTTTCGAAATATATAGATGCATTTTGTTTTGAAGTGACAGGCGTCAAGTTTTCGTGCAGTTTTAGACTGAGGAGGTCCCGCTTAAAGGAAATCCATCAAAATTAGTTTCATTTCACCTAAAAGAGAGAATTAATTTTTTTTCTTAAATATGGCAGCCGCTGCAGATCTTGGATTTTGAAGTGCAAAATTGGGGATCCTTGAATAAAGTTTCATTAGGTGTACAACCATTGCAGCTTTTTCTTAAAATATCTTATACATTTACTCAAAAGTATGAAGGATCGATTTTTCTTGTGTTGCGAGGATCCTCTAACCTTCGATTCGATTTGGAAAAAAAACGAAGGTAGAAATATTATACCAATCGATTTTACCATAATTCTTTTTATTTCAATGAAATCAATTCAGCTGTAACAAATTTGAGAGGATAGATGCAAACATGATCGATAAACCAATCGTGTAATCTAAGATCCTAAAACAATGGTTAATAAACCAAATTTAGTAATTTGCATCTTTTTATGCGCGATGGGGACTATTAAAAAGTCAATTTCTTGAAACTTAAAAATAAACGAGCCTCTTTAATATGTTAAATTTAATTCTGTCGGTCATCTTGAACTGTAAAACGGCGGGATCCTTTATTATGATCTTTAAAGAAAAATCAATCCTTACTATAATCCATTTTAGTTCATTAAAATCGGTTTGGTAAAACTTAATTTATAAGGAAATGCATTCAAAAAGAATTGAGAAGGCAATCGTGTAATCTGTAAAACACTGGTTGAAACAAAAATTAATTTTCTGAAAACTAATAAACCGATTTTAATAACGTATACCTCGTTATACGTGGCCGAAGTAGAACATTTTTGGGAACCCAAAAGGAACCTATAAGACTTCGGAAACAGAATGAACGAGTCTCTTGAAGGGGTTATGTTTGATTCTTCACACTATCTTAAATCTTCA
>OY755043.1:65029441-65039441 GCA_963576565.1 Aspidapion aeneum
GAAACCCTTAAAAATGTCGTACCTTTAAGCAGAGGCCGAATGATTCTGCAGTACCAAAGCGAAGAACAAAAAGAAAAGATAACGAAAGTGCTTAAAACAGCAGAGAAAAATCAAACAATAAAAATACTAGGGCAAAAGAGATTACCAAAATTCACAATAACAGGAGTTACTAAGGGATATGAAGAGAAAGAGTTGCTAAGTGCGATATTAGAAGAAAATACAGACATAAATGAGTCATTTGGAGAAAATCTGTACTCAAACTTAAAAGTAATCTCTAGGAAAACTTGCAGAAACCCACTAAAGGAAAATATTATTATGGAAACACAAGACATAAACATATTTAAATATTTTGTTAAAAAAGAAAAACTATATATTGATATGACAACAACGTATATTGAGGAAGAAGTTACAGTAGCGCTTTGTTACCAATGTCATCGTTTTGGACATATTCAAAAATATTGCAAGGACGATCCTAGGTGTCAATTTTGCGGCAAAAATCACTACGGACGAACCTGCGACTCGCACGATCTAGACTGTCCAAATTGTTTTAGCTTACGAATTTGTAAAGAGCGTAGACAACATTCAGCAAGAGATAGAAATTGCCCTGTATTTAAACGGAAACTAGAGCAAATACGACAGACCTCTAGACTACGGACAAAACAAAAGCAGACAAGAAACTGAAAATTAATTTAAAAAAAAATGGATATAAAGATTATACAAATAAATATCGATAGAGGACGAGAGGCAACAAATATTTTACACAAAAAGATGGTAACTGAGGATATTGATATCGGAATAATAAATGAGCCATATAAATGGTACGAAGGCAACAGACAATATGTAATACACACAAACGGACCAGACGCAAAAGCACAAATATGGGTAAAAAAAGATATTAAAAATGTAACTACTCGAACCGATTTAACAAACAATAATACAGTTACAATAGAAATAAAAACACAACAAGAAACTTCACTCTTGATCAGCACGGTGTACGACGAGCCAGGAGGAAACAATAATTCAAGATTACTGGAATTGTCAAGAAAGCTGCAAAACACAAATAAACATTTACTCGCGGGCGATATTAACGCTCATCACGAATCATGGGGTGGAAACGTTACGGATAATAGGGGAACAGAATCAAACAGATATCAAATACACAATGATAGAAGACAGCCTCCTACATTTAATGGACCAATGGGAAACAGTTATATTGACATGACACTTAGCAAAAATCTACAAGTGATACAGTGGTTGGTATTGGATGAGGAATGCTTAAGCCTACATCGTTACATCACGTACAAAATACGAACAACAGAAAAACTAAAATCAACAAAAACAAAGATGTTTGATTTTGAAATGACAAACTGGAACATATTCAAACAAAAACTGAAAGAAGATATAGAGAATAAACATGACTGGATAATAACGAACGCAAACGATCTAGAAAATATAACAGAATATTTCAACAAAATATGCAGTAGAACGTGCAAAAAGCATATAAAAACAAAAATAGCAGACGAAGAAAATAACTTATGGTGGGATCAAGAACTAGAACGGATAAAACAGGACAATAACCGACTCAGAAGAGAAGCGCAAAGGGAACAAATTCAAGATATTAGAAGAAATAAATTCAATGAATATAAAGAACGTAAACAAACATTTAAAAAACTAATTAAAGAAAAAAAGATCAAACATATACAAGAAGAAATAGCTAACACTGGAAGTGACGGCGCTTGGCACAAAGTATGGAGACTTCTCAAAAAACCAAAATTCATATCACCACAACAAAATATTCAAAAGGAAGATGGAACCTACACACAGAGTAACAAAGAAAAAGATGAGATTCTCATAAACAAATATTTTCCAGAAGACAAACCGGAAGAGGACACCGAGGAAATGATGATATATAGAGACAGACAAAAAATATACATAGATACGGAAGAGCCAAAAATAACTAAGACCGAGGTAGAAGAAATAATTAACACGCTTAAAATGAGAAAAGCAACAAGCACCGACAAAATCCCAAACGAGGCGGTTAAATACATTTTTGAAGTAACACAAGATCTAATGCTGATGATTTACAATAACTGTTTTAAATATGGTCGATTCCCCAAAGTGTGGAAAGAAGCCAAATTGATTTTTATACCCAAAAAAGATGGAGGCGCTAGGCCAATAAGTTTATTACCTACATTAGGAAAAATACTTGATAAAATCATTAATAAAAGGTTACAACTTCACTTAGAAAAAACTCTTAATATAGATAAACGGCAATATGGCTTTAGGGAAGGAACAGGGACGGTAGATGCTCTGGAGTGTCTAATAGAGAATATCAAACAAGGGCAACAGGATAAAAAACATCAACTAATAATTGCATTGGACTTACAAAATGCCTTTAATAGTGCTTGGGCACCATATGTAGACTACCAGATGGAAATAGCTGGGGTCGGAAAGACCCTAAGACTAGTCTGTAACAACTTTTTGCATGAAAGAAAAGTTAAAACAGCCACCACAGAAAAACACATAACCAAGGGATGTCCTCAGGGCTCGAGTCTTGGCCCAACCCTTTGGCTGCTAATAATGCAAGGCTGGTTTAAAACTATAGACGAAAAAGAACAAACCTACAGGCGAACACATACAGACAAACTAACAGACGCACAAGCATATTGCGACGATCAAATTTTTAAAATCAGCGGAACCTCTCGAAAAGATATAGAAAGAAAATGGGTTGTAGTATGGGAAGCTTGCAGAAAATGGGAGCGACATAGTGGGGTAAACTACAATAAGCAAAAAACAGACACTCTATTTATATCAACGGGAACATTAGTGCGAGGACCAACAATTAGAATAGATGGACAGACAGTTCGACTAAATGAAAAAATGAAATATCTGGGAATTATACTCGATAGGTCGTTGTCATTTATAGAACATGCAAAATACGTACGAGACACAATTGGAAAAAACATAACAAAACTAACGGGACAAGTCTCAAAAAGATATGGACACAATAAAGACATTTTTAAATCAATAACAGATTTGGTTTTTAAGCCGGCGGTACTATACGGCAGTGAAATATGGGGCGTGAAAGCTAGAAACCAACATCTCATAAGACATCTAAATGCTGCGATGAGACCCTTTCTATTATTAATAAACAGAGCCTACGTTACTACTCCAACAGACGCACTACAGGTAATGGCAGGTACACCACCATGGTGGGTAGAAGCCGCAGAAACCTTTAACTTCAGGCAAAAATATAGATCAGACATCAATGAATCTCGAGTTAGGACAATAGACAGACCACATCCTACAGTACGGCAATATCTAGAGGAAAACGAACAAGAAGAAGATAACATGATTACCACCATACTATTTACAAATGCTATTGCTGGACAGGATGGAGAAACAGGAATAGGTGTACACACCAATGGATATCAAAGTACAGAGGTGCGTATCAAAAACAATACTGACTTGTTTACAGCACAAACAATAAGCACACTGGTTGGGCTAAAAATAGCAAGAGAAAGAGAACAACTAAATGTCAATATTATCACAAAAAAACAGATCGTGGAAAACATCAAAACAAACAAAATCACAACAAAACTAATGGCGCATATTCTAAAAGAAATTGATTATAGGAGAACACAAGGATGGAAAACAAAAATAACATGGACAGAAGAACAAGCTGAAGGAAACATACTTGCCAAAGAGGCGGCAGACAGAGGAAGAACTAATTTACACAATGAAGACTATGACTGCTACATATACGTATCAAAAATGGAAAGAAGAAAAGAACAAAACTTAAGAACACTGACCCACTGGCAAACTTATTGGGACAACTCTCAAAAAGGCAGAGAATTTTATGCAAACTGCCAAGGAATTGGCACAGACAGAATTCCATTAACATTTAAAGCAACACAGTTAAGCACTGGACATGGAAATACTAGACATTACACACACAGGTTTAGGTTAAATGACAATCCCGACATTTGTATCTGTGGCTTAAACGAAATTGAAACAGTCAGACACATAAAAGAAAACTGCATACTTATAAATCGCCTAGAAATACGTAACCTGATAAGTCGTCAATATCGTAATACACAAATTAACCTAAGAACAAATAATAAAATCAATCGTGAGGATGTCGAAAAGCTAATAAAGTGGGCAGAACAAGCCATGGAAACAGAGCAAATGCGCTGAGGTCGGCCAAATTGGCCTAATGTAAATAAATTGTAAATAGGTGTAAATAGGTAGCTGAAGATAGTGGACATTAAGGGATTTATAATTAAGTAGGGTAAAGTAGAATTAGTATAAATAACAAAAGTGCCAAATAATATAAAGCAATAGGGTGCGATGCATATTTATGAAAAGGAAAGAATGCGAAAAAAAAAAGTAAAAAAAAAACACAAAAAAAAAATCTATATATATATATATATATATATATATATATATATGTCTGGCCGGTGGAGGGGTCACAAGCCAGTGACACTCTCTGCTGCTACAGGTAACGACGTAAGACCTGTACAGCCAGCTTCGCCTGCAGGGGGGGCCGTAGGCCTTCGGGATTCGCATCCCCGCAGACCCCAGCAAACCAACTGGCGGGTTAGCACCCCGCGGGTTGAGAATTACCTGCTCTCGTTGAACCAAACGAAGCCTCGGAACCCGCCCCAGACGTCGGGAGTGCGTCTGTGGGAAGATCGTTACAGTCCCTAGCACAAGAAGGCGGAGCGAGTGGCGCCTCTGTGCGAAAAGGAACCACAAGGCCAAGCACCCCCAATCACGACACCCGGAGAAACAGCTTGGATCTGCAGGACGCAAGTCCACCGCAGGATCCCGCTGTAGCTCAAAGACGGGGAAGGCAGCATTGGACCAGGGAAATGAATCTCACACTGATGAATGCTTACTTCAAAGTCACTGAAGGGGAGACAAAGAAAACCAAGTACCGGGCAAGAATGGTTGAACTATGGAATGAAGCTTTTCCCGAAAAACAGTTCACATCGCAACACCTAGCGGCACAAATTACTAACATCAAAAAGCGTAAGTTGATATCTCCGGATGAACTAGCTGCAATGAAGGCTGAAGCAACTGAAAACCGGAACAGGAGACCGCAACTGCTTAGGCAGTCACTAGCAAGGAGAAGCTTTATACCAGCGGCCCCAGATGAAAGGACTGAACCAAACGATGAGCCACAACAAGAAGATGATCGACCAGTATCAGCCGAGATCAAGCTGCTCTTTCAAGAATTCCATCATAAATATGAAGGAGTAGAAATGCACGTAAGGCCAAAGCTATCACGCATTAAAATCACCTTAGAGGTCAAAAACACAATAGAAGCAATTAACACCACACTCAAAGGAGAGTTCACAAGATCTAATGACCTAGAAAACCTATGTCATAACGTATACTGCGCTGCTAGCGTTGCCACTAGCATACACGCGCAAACAAAAACCGCGCCTTCTACAACAACAAACGAAACCCAAAAGCAACCTCCATGGGAGAAAAGGCTTGAAGAAAAAATCTCTGCCTTCCGGCGGGAGATTGGTGTATTACACTCGTATCTTACGACCGATCAACCCAAAAAGAAGCTAGAGAAGAAAGTTTTAAGCTATGCTAAGAGCGCAAAAATAAAGAAAAACGATGCGCAGTATCGGGAAAAACTACTCCTTACGGTCGAGGTGTTAAAGCAAAAGATAGCAGCACTGGGAAATAGGATAAAAAGGTATCATAAGAGAACGCTTAGGCGGAAACAAAATGACCTTTTTATCAATAACCAGAAATTGTTCTTCAGAAATCTTAACGAGGAGAACCAAGGCCAAAATACAAACACAATACCCTCTAAGAAAGAAATGACTGAATTCTGGTCGAGCATCTGGTCCCAGAGAGTTGAGCATGACTTCCAGGCACAATGGATCGCTGCTGAAAAAGAAAGCGCGGCAAATTACACAGAGATGCCAGAGGTTACTGTCTCTGAAACAGACGTTAAGGAGACAGTTAAGCGACTCAAAAACTGGACAGCGCCGGGACTTGACGGAATACACAATTATTGGTGGAAGGGATTCTCACACACACACAAGATCTTAGCGAGCCTGATTCAAAACGCATTAAGGAATCCACGCGAAATCCCCACATATCTCACGCTTGGGCAGACACACATGCTGCCTAAGAAAGGAAATTTACAACAGGCCAAAAACTATAGACCAATAACGTGTCTTCCGTCGGCTTACAAGATACTGACTTCCATCTTAGGGCACAAGCTTAATGGTCACCTTAAAGTGAACAAAATCCTAGCATGGGAACAGAACGGATGTAAGCAAAAAGCTAGAGGATGCAAGGAACTCTTGGTGATCGACAACGTCATAACCAAACAAGCAAAAAGACGCCAAAAAATGTTTCCATGGCATGGATCGATTACCAAAAGGCGTATGACTCGGTACCACACTCATGGCTGATAGAAGTCCTTAAAATTTACAAGGTTGACCAAAATCTGATAGGTTTACTACAGCATTTAATGTCGACATGGAGGACGACTCTGACAGTCAGGGGGGGACCAACTCATACAGCACAGAAGAGATATCTGTTCGCCGAGGAATATTCCAAGGCGACAGTTTTAGCCCACTGTGGTTTTGCCTAGCCCTTAACCCACTAAGCAACATGCTTAACAGAAGTTCATACGCATACACAATCGATGACCATGCAAAAATATCGCACGTCTTTTATATGGACGATCTCAAACTGTACGGAAGAGGACAACAACAGTTAGAGGGAGAGCTGGAGCTTGTTAGAAGCTTCAGTGACGGCATACAAATTAAATTTGGACTTGACAAGTGTGCGGTCGTCGATGTAAGGAGAGGTAAACTGGTGGAGCAAGGCGATATCACACTGAGGGATGGAGGTCGGATCAAGGAACTAGGGACAGAAGCCACTTACAGGTATTTGGGTATCCAACAAACCTACGAGATACGACAAAAGGAAAACAAGGAAGGGACAGAGCGCGAACTGATCCGGAGGGTACAGAAGATACTAAAAACGCAATTAAATGCTAAAAACAAGATAGCAGCAATAAATACCTGGGCAGTACCAGCTTTTACATACACCGCCGGAGTACTTTCATGGTCAAAAGCTGACCTGGAAAGATTAGATCAGAGGATCAGAAAACTCCTCACTAAGAACGGATTACTGCACCCTAACTCAGCAATCGAACGACTGTACCTATCTCGTAGGGAAGGAGGGCGTGGACTGAGCAGTCTGCAAGCCTCAAATATCAAAGAAAAAAAATGCTCAGAAAATACTTTAATAAACACAATCAGCCAGTACACAGAAGTATACGAAACTGGGATAAAAAGATCACTCCACTGAACCTGGCAAATCCGGAGGAGCCAGAGGAAGATAATCTTTCTGAGCAGCTTAAATCCAACTGGCAAAGAAAAGTGTTGCACGGGAGGTTCTACACAAGTCTGCATCAACCTGAAGTAGATATTGCCGCATCTAACTCCTACCTAACAACAGGGTACCTTTTCCCAGAGACCGAAGGAGCTCTCCTCGCGATCCAAGATCAGGTCGTTAAAACGAGAACATATACCCGACATATCCTCAAGCAGGAGGTAGAAACAACCAAGTGCAGACTTTGTAATATAGCTGAGGAAACCGTACAACACTTGGCATCGGGTTGCTCTGCCATTGCTAACACCAAATATCTGGAAAGACACAATAACATGGGTAAAGTGGTTCATCAGATGGTCAGTCTAAGTAAGGGTTTGCTGGAGAAATTCACTCCTCACCATATGTACAGTCCACAGCCA
This sequence comes from Aspidapion aeneum, assembly GCA_963576565.1. Taxonomy (NCBI): domain Eukaryota; kingdom Metazoa; phylum Arthropoda; class Insecta; order Coleoptera; family Brentidae; genus Aspidapion; species Aspidapion aeneum. The sequence goes on from OY755043.1 coordinate 65,037,238, forward strand.
CTGCTTGAAAATAATACCACGAAGCAGTGAAAAAGTGAAATTCTTTTATCTCAGTACAAAAGGGAACGTAAGGAGTACAGGAAATTCCTGGTTGACATTAAAAAAAGTTCGAATGACAACAAAATAATAAATTCTCAAAATAAAACTAAAACAATGTGGCAAATTTTTAACCATGAGACAAATCGGCCCAAGTCTCAAAGCAACATTACAATAAAAAACAATGGTAACATAATTCAAGATCCGAACATAATAGCACAAGAGTTCTTAAACCAGTTTTCCCTAGATCTAATACCTAACAATAGAGAAATTAAATATGAAAGTAAAATCCCTAACTCATTCTTTCTGACACCTGTAGACAGTACTGAAATTTTGTCAATTATTAAAAAACTTCCAAATAAATTTTCATCAGGTTTGGATGAAGTTCCAACATATATTTTAAAACAGGTTGATGAATACATATGTGAGCCTCTCACACACATTATTAATTGTTGTTTTGTCAAGGGTGAATTTCCTGTGCAACTAAAAAGAGCTAAAGTTATACCAATTTTTAAAAAAGGAGATAGACAGGTTCTTGGTAATTACAGGCCAGTATCTCTGCTGCCATCAGTGTCAAAAGTCTTTGAAAGGTCTATATACAATTGATTAATTAATTTCATAGAAAGAAACAATTTACTATATGAAGGCCAATATGGTTTTAGACCAAAGAAGTCCACAGAGGAAGCAATTTACAATGTCATAACAACAATACAGAATAACCTAGAACAAGGACAAAAAACCGCAAGTATATACTTTGACCTCTCAAAGGCCTTTGACACGATAAATCACAACTTACTTTTGGAAAAACTGCCACGTGTTGGCATTAGAGGGCTGCCTTTAAAACTGTTACTTTCTTTTATCACAGAAAGAAAGCAAATTGTTTCACTAACACAAGAACACAGACAGTATTTTTCGAACTGGTGTGACATGCAGCAGGGGGTGGCTCAGGGATCGATCCTGGGGCCACTTATCTTCCTGCTGTATGTTGATGAGGTTCAAGAAAAAATAACAGTTGGCAAAGTAGCCCAGTTTGCTGATGATAAAACAGTGACTGCATCTGGACGTAATAGTCAAGAACTTTCTAAAAAATGCTCTCAAGCTTCCAATGAAATGTCAAACTGGTGTACAGAAAATTCTCTTAGACTTAACATGGGGAAAACTGGCTTACTAACTTTTCGCAAACAAATCAAAACTGATGAATCTTTATATGTTCAGTTCAATGGAAAGTCTATACCAGTTTTAGAATTTACAGATTTCTTAGGAATCACAATAGATTCATGTCTCCGTTGGGAACAACAAATAAATAAATTAAAAAACAAACTTAATAGCTCTTGTGCTGTTATAAGACGCCTTAGAGATCTGGTTTCATTTGACAGTCTTAAAACATACTATTATGCGAGTATACATAGTGTACTGTCATATGGTATTATTTTTTGGGGGTCCTCCTCTTTTGCAATGGATGTTTTCCGAACGCAAAAAAGAATCATAAGGTGTTTACTAAAACTTAAACCAGGCACTTCATGTGCTCAGCACTTCACCAGACTAAGAATACTGACAGTGCCATCTATATATTTCCTACAACTTGTTATTTTTGTTAAAAAACACAAAGCCCTTTTTCCAACAAATAGTGACAGATACGGCAGTAATATGACTGTTGAAACCAGACCCAGAGCTGAGCTCGCTATTCCTATGCATAAATCAACATTTTTTGAAAAGGGACCATTTTATAAAGCTATAAAAGCCTACAACAGTTTACCAACAGAGATCAAATCAATTGAGAATGAAATAAAATTTAAAAACGCTACAAAAAACTATCTTTACCAAAAATGTTTATATGTATTTATTTAAGTGTTTTACTTACTAATTTAAAAATGAAATAACATATTGTTCCAACTATTTTGTACAAATTTTTGACGTTGCTTTGTCAAACATTGTTTTGATTTTGTCGGCAATAAATGTTTTGAGTTTGAGTTTTGAGTTTGAAGATCTACTGGGACGTTACTGTAGAAACAGATAGAGCAGTGGAGCACAACCGACCGGATATGGTTGTGTGGAACAAAACGGGAAAAACGGCAATTATAATTGATTTTACTGTTCCGCAAGATTATAACTTGGCTAAAGCCTATGGAGAAAAAATAACGAAATATCAAGCATTGGCTCAGGAAGTA